>JBAJNP010004236.1:0-34585 GCA_036877545.1 Yasuhikotakia modesta | reverse complement strand
AATGGCTTCTAATATTTTGTTAGAAAAAGCTAAAAATAGTATTTTTTATTGTATTTTGTATATCTGCCAGGCTGCATAAATTTACTCTGTAAAAAAGTTAGCAAAACTATTGAGAATATCTTGAAATCTCTGAAGGTAGTTTTAAACATCAAGGAGTAAACTTGGGCATGTTCCAGATTTGTCAGCTATCATTATTTGCTGCGTAAGCACATAACAGCAGACCTGCAAAGTCTCATTAAAGCCACAGTTTCCTTAGAGATACCCTTGACTGGATTTAAAGGTGAAAGAAACAGAGCTTGGCATTCTGAGGCTGATGTCAGTGTTGTTGTTTGTGACTCAGTGAGCTAGGGACAGAACCAGGGCGTGTGTTGTCTTCTGTTCCAAGCTCAGGTTATGTAGCTCTTAGGAATGTCATTTCCATTTGCTTTTAAACCCACCTTATACCCAGAGTAATCAAAAGGCAGGGTAACAACACAAGCCTATAATAAAGGCAAACGGCTGATTTTTTAAGAAAAGGCAGCCATTTGTACCTGATAGCTTTTTACATATTGGACCTATTTGCCTGGGCCTTTTCAATGCTCTCTTATGGTGTGTGATCCTTCCTCCTTTTGTAATATTTCACCTGAATCAACACCTGCAGAGTGCTATATAAATGCAAATGGTATTTTATTGTGTTGTGCAGCTGCTCCTCACACAAGATGTGTGAGCTTCATCTCGCCCTTATTGTAGAGGATTCTTTATTTCCTGTCATTAGATTCACTGGTATCTGCTCATATCACTCTTCTTGTGAGAATGGCTGCCAGATTCTATTAAAAAGCACCTTTGTGACTAGACACCCTCAATGCCTTTAGCCTTAATTATCTGAAAAGACACAATTCACTTTTTACACGTCCTCCATTTGCGGCTGCTAGCGTGTGTAAGCGGATCCGAATGTGACGCTGCGGTTGCGTGTATGTGCTTTCTGATTGGCAGGAGAGCTTGGGCCGTGACTGCCAACCCGATGGCTTTCGTCTGCACCGATGACAAATGGCCGAGGCACGGACCAGCGCGGACTGGAAGCAGATGAAAACGCAGCTCCTCTCACATTGCATTTAATTACCCAGCATATGTTGGAAATCACTCCAAAGGGGATATGGGGAACGCTTGTTGACCCACAACATGAAAAGAGCTCCTTCTCTTTCTGTTTCATTTTGTTTAATTCGGTTTGTGCGAATCATTGATGTGGTGGAAGGCAGGCGCAGCGGAGGGCGCTTTAATCTGCTTGGCCTGGCTGACAAAAAGCTTCCCGGAGGCCAGAAGAGAGAGAAGTGTGGATCTCTCGTCTGCGCCGAAGGGGGTTTCCGCAGCACCCTTGTCTGCCTCTCATTAATTGCACGTTTGGAAGGTGAGGTATAAGTTGTTTTTGGCAATGTAGGGTAAAAGAAATGCAAATACGTTGCGGCAGAAGTCGGCCTGGGAACGATCTCCCCCCATGCTATTATGCAGGCTTCACCATCAAAGCGTCCCCCCCAATTAGCGCCGAATTCAAAGTCATTTTCTCTGGTGTGCTGGGAGAATGCGGGTGGAATATGATGGGACGCTCGGCGCCCAGCTGGGGGATTCCAGCTGACAGGCCCAGCACATCCGATGAGCAGCTGAATGGTTGGACAACCAGCCGATGCCCCAATACAGTAGCATATTATTACAGATGCAATTCCTTTGATTTTTACCACAGGCAAAATCTTTAATCATGTACCAGGATGAAAGTCCAGGTAACTTATTAGCGACACCGGACACTTGTTTATCCTTATCCTGACAGAAACGAGTCTGGAAGTGCTGTAATGAATGTGTACTTTCAGTGGAGACACCGGGGTCATTTCTAATAATTGTTGATATTACTGAACCCACCCCAGAGACACGGATATGCATTATTCATGGCGCACTCTGTGACATCCCTCCGTTGGAGAGTTTTATTCAAGCTGGACCTATCATATCCATATTCATCAGACTGCTGAGGGGTCACTATGGCCAATAATCCCCGTCGCTGATGGTACGATATCAAGATGGCAAAGACATATTCATTAAATTCATTCTGGTATAATTTCACAGATAATAATGGCCGAGTAGATTGGAGCGCTGTATTTTCATTCAATGTTTGGTTAAGAAAAAGCCTCTCTTTGTGCCCTTTTCCTGCTGGCAGTAATAACAAAGAGACAATCGATACGAGAGCAGAAAATGTTATTTCAAGTGTTGATTAGAAATGGAAATTAAAGGTTTCTTTAGTTTCTTGCCAAAATGTCCTGAAATGGCAGTAAAAGCACAGATTTAAACAGTTAGGTTGTATGATGGATAATGTTGACAGGATGTAAAAAAAGCTGCTTTAAAAGTTCCTCATAGTCAATGAAAGCATCAGTCGCTCTTTCAAATCCAAGTTTTCCAATTTGTGTTCTTCTTATTTGCTGTTATTAAATTCTAATTATATTAGCGCTGTCAACACTTTCAATTAAATTACTTACATATGCTAATTAATTAATCAACTGTATTTGCTGAGAAAAGCTCCCAAATGTTGAAAACATTGCGTGACTGTAGCAGATAAAAGCACTGAGCAGACGCTACAAAAATAGCTTTAGAAGTCAATATTAAGTCTATTCCCCTCAGCATGTACAGCACATTTTATTTTATCTGTTTGAATGTAACTCTATCTCATAGTATCTCCAGGCTATTGGCAATGAAGGTCCGCGCATGCAGAATGCACCTTTTTTTGTTAATGCAATAACTGCTGTTGTATTTCATTTATGTTCTAATCCACTGGATATTTGCAGAAGGTCATTGTGCCAAGTTAAAAGCAGTTCAGATTTATTCATTTTGATCAAGTGGTGCAATTTTATTATTAATTAATCTCACAAATTGGCAACCCTGAGTATTATTTATCAACATTAGCCATCCTGCTCTCTAAATATATCAGAATTAGCATGAGCCATTTAAAACCTATTTACAACTCATCTACCACTTCTCATCTGCTCAACTCATCTACCAACAAAAATGTATTGTTTAGACAACATTACCTGGATTAATAAAGCAGGCATTGCTACGAAAAAAAGAATACAAATGTTTTATTTGCAACGTAAAGTTGTTGTTGAAGATCCTGTCATTTAAGTCTTATTAATATAACCTTACAGGCATCCCAATGAATTAAACAATATTTCACCTTCACTTGTGGTCAAATGATGGATGACTACATAAAAGCCATGACTGAAAAAAAAACAATGACCATTATACAGAACGCATGTGAGATCCAATCCACCGTTTACATTACACCAGTTTACATTACCCATCATTCATTGCGGGGAGACGTTTGTGTTCAGTCATATCTATTTTGCCTGGAACCCTCTAAGGAGAGCGAATTGGATATGAGCCAAAATCTAATAAGGTTCAACCCTGGCTGTCAGGGTTTGAGTGTGTGATGGTGGATGGATGTGTGTGGCGTAGAGGCTTGGAGATAATGTATTGTTAAAGCCAAAGATTGTATAACAGGTGGCGTGTTGGAGTAGCTGTCTCATTATCTTTAAAAGGGAAAAGCGTTTGGCCGTGTTTGCATGTTAGCACTGGGCTAACGACTAACAAGTCTGAGTGTATAAAGCAATCACGTCTCTAGTGAACTGCAGCCAATACATAAAGGAAAAGTAGCTTTTTGTCCTTCGTGTGAGATGACTTTTCTCTGCGCAAAAAAACGTATTTAAGCTCATTGAGTTCAGAGCAGTGATCGTCTACATGCTAAAGAGATCTGAATGCATCAGATATGCATAAACCTGCATTTACATGTCAATGCAGTGATATGAAAAAGCTAAAGTCTGGCTTTGATGCATATGTCATCCTATATTCTATAATGCTCTTGCTATACAGAAATATCAGAGGGAGCTTTTTAAAATAATTTGAGAATAATAGCTTTGCTGCAGATTAAGATGGCAAATGTTAACATGTCTTAAGCAGGAGAGCATGTGTTCTATATATACGGCTCATTAGGGAGCCTGACTGACACATCATTACAAAGTGCTGATAAACCTGCCTTATGGAAACATTGCACAAGAACATAAGGCAAAATCAGGGCAGGTTTTTTCTACTTCTTTGTGTAATAATGAGGAGGTAAGAGAAGAAGCTATAGGCAGATTTTTTCTCAGTCATCAGCTGTGAAAATCATATACAACACTTTCTATGCTTAAGTATGATATATTCTGTATTTAAGACATGTATCTGTATACTTAATTGTCTTTTTTGAAGGGCTCATGTCCACTTATGTTATTAAAAGTGTGTTCCTTTTACTAGTGTTCCTGTAGCTCAACGGGTAGAGCATTGTGTAGCAGCGCTAAGTTGTGGGTTTGATCCCAGGAAAACAAGTACTGATAAAAAAAGTATACCTTGAATTTACTGTAAGTTGCTTTGGATTAAAGCATCTGCCAAATGAATAGATGCAAAGATGAATTGATTATTTGTTGGCATATTATATGCCATATTATTGTGCCAACTATATCAGTTTTTCAATCACTCTTTTATTGGCTGTTATATTTAGTGTTATATTTAACAAAGAAATGTAAAATATTTTGTGTAGTGTATGGTTTAAGCATAAAATAGCTTAATTATATATTTTCCAAAGCAAGCCTTATTATCTTAATTAAATTTGTTTGTCTTTTTGGAAAAGTTAAATAAATAAATAAGTTACATAACTTTCAAGGGAACAAGGCTACTAATTAGATAATATTTGTTATGCTTTTAAAGCATTAGGTTTATATGTATCTGGTGTTTTGGAACAATAGCACCTATTTGACATTCTCCTCATTACGTTTTATGTCCATGTTTGCTATAGGTTTCATGCATTCAAAAACCCATTTTTCCACCTTAAGCTCAGTAAATGTTTTTTTTGGACAGGGAAAAATTTTTTACTTTTCTCATGCTTACAATGGTTTAAAAGTACATCTAGCTGTTTTATTCAAAAAGATTTAGTTGTTAAAATCAGACTTTTGTCCTTTTTAGTTTCACAAAACTAATTGTACTGTCTTGTTGTTTTTGTCTCAGCAGAAGCCTTGCTTGAGAGAGTCTATATTCCTTGTCCATGCACAATAGGTGGTCATGTTTAATAAGTGTCACATGTTTACAGGAAACTGCAGGTGGTGGTTTCTGAGGCAAAAATCTACGCCAGACACTCCGGTGAAATAAGTCTACACTGCTGGACGGCTCCTCTGGCTTCTGGGCACACAGAACTGCATTATCTAAATAAACATGTCACCTCAGTTAACAGGCAGTCACTGGATGATTTTTAACACTACAGCAGAGCACTAAGCAGAGAACAGGTATACCAAGAAATAGCAGCCTGAAGCGTTTTAAGATTGCTTAGCATTTGTAGATATCATGAGAAAATGACCTTGATGACCTTCACCACTGCGTATGTATGTGTGTGTGTGTTTTTACAGCAAGCATAGTCTAGTCTAGAGTCTAAAGTCAAGCACATACTACAAGGCTGAAGACTGTGCTGTGCACATTTCAAGAACATTTTTATTCGCTGCAGATTAGGTGCGTCATTTTCATTTTCAATGACTGCAGCTACAGCACATGCTAATAGCAACATGTTGGACCAATGTGTGGTGGATTTTGGGCTTATTTGCACAGAATTGGAAAGGTCAAAAAGCTTCAGCCTTGTATTTGTGAACCTGACTTCAGAGAAATCAGAAATGTGAAATCAATCTTTACCTTGCCAACATAGAGCGGTTCATCTCCTGTAAACTCTTCCAGAACGAAGAACTGGTTCCAAACCCAGTTTCTTTTGTGTCTGTGAAGGGATGCGGCCGTACCGGCCCCAACGGACCTTTGAGAAACCGGGCGAAGAGGAATCGAGTTCATTGTCATTCCCCAGCAGCCCTCATCCCAAAGGGCCAACGTCAGCATAGTCATTAAAATCAGTCCGCTCGACACCACGGAGCCTCTCTGCTTCATTTGGGCAAAAGTACAAAAGTGAAACAAGCAAACCAAAAATACACTCCTCTGTAGCGAACGGGACACCAGAGATCTTGAGGCTCAGAAGAAACTCATGGACAGCTGTCCAACACCCTCAGCGCCAGCTCAGGTAGTGGATTACAGAGGACCATCGGAACAGTGATGGATGGGAAAGCCAACAAGAATGACTGTAGCTGAAGTTCTCCAACCTGTGCAGGAACAGACATAAGGGGGAGAGGTTGAATACAGTGAAAAAGAGCAAGAGAGCATGATAAAGGCAAGAGTGAGAGATTAGAAAAAGGAGGAGTGAAAGAAATATAGAATAAAGTGTCAGTCAGCGCAGATGCTGGCTTGATTTACTGTCATTTTTTATAATACCCATTTCACACCTGAACCTCAGATTAAGACAACGTGACTTTTGACATTTTGGAGGCAGCAAGCTGAGGTGGCTGGGCAGGTGCTGGGAGACGGCTACAGGTGAACAAAACGGACATGCAGCCTTTTCCTCTGGATGAGTATTTGACAGGGCTGCTGAAAGTGGAGCACATTAATCTTCAGAGCTGAGAGAAAGCTGAAGGAAGCCAGAGAAGGAGAGAGAGAGAGAGCAAAGATTTGGAAGCATAAAGCAAATATATACCAAGTCCTCAAATGGGGGAAGATAGCTTAACTGTCATATTTGGCTTAAGAGTACTGAGTGTGTGATTTTAGCACATAGCATGTCCTCATATATGACAGGTTTAGGATATATTACTAATTTTATTTTATTTTTGTCTAATGCTGTGTTTTCTCTACCTCAGGGCATCCTGGATTTAGTTCAGCTGTGGAAGAGCGCTGTGGTGGATTGCTCATGAATAGCCCAATTTGGGGTTTGAACCTAAGGGCCCTAACTTAGGAGCCCTGATCTAACTACTAAGCCACACAACACCATGAAAGTGAGCTGGGTGAGTGACACCACATTTTGTAGTGTAAAAAACCTCATGCTCTGAATTGCAATGGAGAAGTACAATTTAAAAGTATGTACTTTAAGTTGAAGTGACAAAATTCCATGCACAAATTCTTCCTAAGGGGTCCCTGGAGCGTCTCGGTCCAGGGGAATCTTTTAGGTGTTTCTAACATCCTTTTAAAGTCAAACACTTACAAGTCTGGAAAAAATAGTTCGAAAGGGATTTAGGTACAGCACATATATGCTCTCCAGAGAAATCTATCCTTCTGGTAGTTCAAAACCTATGGCAGCACGATTCACGGCCCAACAGCTTATTTTGATGTTGAAGAGCATGTCAAAATCTCCACGTAAATCCCTCGTCCGAGAAAAATGAGATGTGACCTGAGCTTTATAGATAGCAGGATTCCATGACATTTTTGGGTGTACAGTTTACTGCAATTCATAGCTGTGTGATGATGATGAAGATTAATTATGATTATTTCAAGAAGGTTCAGATGACCTTCAAAAGCGCTAGAGATGCACTATTTCAAAGCAGTTCTGTTAAAAACCATTAATAGTAACAGAGGGGTTAAATAAAAGGTGGTTCACACATTTGTAACAATGAGCATGCGTGTCAGTTGCTGTATTTGTGCTAGCCGATGCTAAATAATTGCAGATTTGAAAGCAGAGCTCTGAAGGGGAACAGAAGAGTAAATCTCAAAGCATCCCTCAGGGAAGACATTCCTTCCTTGTATTCCCTCTAAGCTCAAAAGACCAAGCGCTGCTGGAACAGAACAGAGCGTCTTCAGCTTTGCTTCAGAAGACCACAGTGCCAGGACCCCTCAGCAGGGAAAAGTCACAGCTAAAGCCTGTAATCTTTATCATAAGCTTCACTTTATAGGGGAATTACATGTGCTTAGCAACTGATTAGATCTTTACACGTTTGACTGAGCAAATTCAACAAAGTTTAAATAAACAGCTGACACATATGAGGAGAAACACAGTTACGGTAGAATGATCTCAATTATCTCAGACCTCCAATAATTTTAATATAACTCCTGCATGACACCATCACAGAAAAAGAGCTTGAGTCTGGAATGTCTACAGCGTAGTGCAGGCTAATAGAGAGAGCCAGAAGGTGATATGGATCGTTTGTCAGACTTGCATTAAAACAGCAAACACAAGGACACAAGTAACAAACCCTGAGATGTTTATAATGCCGTGCGTCTAATGTAATGTCTTACACGTTTTCTTTACGACAGGGCATTTCTCAAGTGGGCCACAATCGTTTACTTCTGAAACTAAAAGGAAAACTTTAATTTTAAAAAAGAAAATGACAGCACTTTAAGAAAGTGGATTTTAATAAGGAAACCAGATTAAGAAATCTGGTTCAGTGATGTCATTTTTCAAGTGCATTAGGATCTTTAAACAAACCCTTTATGGTTTTTAAATGTTTTAAATTATGACCAGAAGTCAAGAACATGAATCAAACGCTACAGAACACAACAACAGCATCTGTGAGGATGGTCTGAATTAGACACATCATGAACAACACTAATCATGGGCTGAGGTACATTATAATGGGATTTTTCCATGCCATAATGTTTCCATGCCACATACTATATTTGATTCTGTTCTCGTTCCAGCTCCCCGCTAACAGTTTTCTCTGCCCAAATCTGATCGCTGTTGGGCTTGGCTGAGGCCCCGGACTTTGTGTTTAGCACAGATCGCCCAAATGGTCTGGGACAGGATGATGAAGTCTCATTAGCCCCCCGTGCCATCTGACGAGAAACGCTGAGACCGCCCCGTGAGGCAGCGCCCACAACCTCCGCCAGGTATGGATCTCAGAAAGCGATCTTAGCACACTTTCTTATCATAGCCCCTGCAGTGAGAGAACGATTGTGACACTCACCAGGGACATTATGCTCAGACACAGAACAAGCATGGCTCCTGGCATCTGGACATCAAACAGCACAGTGAGGACTGGTAGCATATGGCCTTCTTACTATACCCGCCCTTCTGTATAAGGTTTCTTGAGGATAACTGTGACTGGATTTTGCAAGGATCTGGGCTGTGTAATATTGATTATAAACGGCTAAAATTTGTCGACTAGGAAGATGAATGTTTGGAATAAGGATTTATGTATACATAAATCTTTCATTCCAGCTTCTATACCTTAGTGTGTGTGTGTGTTCGCGTGTGTGTGCGCGTGTGTGTGTGTGTTAAAAGGTCGTCACTTAAATTCGCAGGACCTGCCCTGTGCTTACAGAATAGATCATACTATTGAGAGTCCTTGTGGGTCCCAGTTATTGGATACAACTCATTATAAAGTTGGATATAAGTACCGCAATATCCTGTAGCACAGATATGTCACAAAGATAACAATTGAACAATATGTTTTACAAAGAATATTAAGAAGTTTAGAGTAATAGTTAATAATGTTAAATAAAATAGTTAATAATGTTGTCTGAAAGCAATAGCTGCACGGTTCAGTCGACGCGCCACCTAGTGGCCGTCCGGTTGCATAAATAAGTTAATGATCCCGCTACGATCCTCACTAGTGTTGTTTGCGATGCAGTTTAGTGCTGACAGGGAGGTATTTGAGATTGATACTGGTGTGTGAAGAAAAAGCAATATCTCTACCTGTAAATACCTGCTTTTTATACAGAAGAGAAGCGCATTTATATGCACAGCCACTACTGTAAACAGACACATTGCATTTTAGTATTTTCTTAGGTAGTGTTGTTTGTAAGTCTCCGCATTAACACAAAGTCTTTCACCGTACAGACGACATTATTTGCATCACAAATGAGACTTTTTGGCAGGCCTCGACTTTTGCTCTCAGGACTCTCAGAAATTGCACTTGGTAAAGATGAACATACTGACTGTCAGAGCTCAACTTCTGAACATCGCATCTCGTGCATAAAGCGCTGAATATTAAATCCCCACATAAGTTTAAAAAGTGTGTCACTTTAAACCATCATCGCTCTTAAATCTGACCGCGTTGGTCGAAAACACTGGAAATATCAGTATAGCGCAGGGACAGATTTGTGCATCAGTAACCTGGAAAATGATGCAGGGGAAAAACGGCTCAGTTTTAAAGATTAAAAAAAGTCTTTCTGTTGCAGTGTTTCAATCTTTCTGTTATTATCCCTGTCTTTTATAGATCTTTCTGTCCTTGGCTTAAAAATAGCACAATAATAATGCCATAATAGTAATTCTGGTTAACTTTAACCTGGGCTAAAAGATGATTTAGTTGTGTTGTCTGATGCATATTAATGTGCACAGTAAGCGCACTCAGGGTAACTAACATTAATCGCACCCGTCCGTACGGTGTTGCACCTCAGCAAACAGAGCATCAATTAGACTCCTACCTTTTCCTCCTGGTCCTTTGCGCTGCCTATAAATCGCAAATGTTTTGTATAAAAAAACGAATAAGGATCCCGTCGTAGCTTCTTTAGACTCTTCCTTTGATTCTTTAGTCAACGAAACATGCAAAAGCATCCCTTAACTACACACGCGTCTTTCTCAGCGTGATCGCAGTCCTGCGCCGCTCGCTCAGACTCCGCGCGTCCACAGCGCAGCAGCTACAATAAGAGCTATTGAGAAGCCACAGCTGCAGCGAACCTCAGCCAGAGGAGAGTCACAAAAGAGTCACAACACCGCCGGCCATCCGTGAAGCATGCCTCGGGAGCCACAGTCACCCAGCTCTGGGAATACAGTGGTTAGGAGTAACTTATGTTCTCTGGTGAAAGTGGCCGCACTAGCCTGACCGAGCGCACGAGTGTCTGTTACTCATTCATCCATCATCAGGACGCGTCGCGTCGAGGGGTGGCGCCGATGTCAGTCTTGCTCCTCACGATCAAACGGCTTAAAACTTGTTTTCTACTCATTTGCATAAAGAAACTGAGATTTTTTTGACGTTTACTGTTTGGAGTGAGTTTGGGGATCTTATTAATAAAAGTTGCATATCTATTTAGGCATGTTGACTTTATCCCCCCTTCCTTAGTTTAGCTTTTATTTATTCATTTATTTTTTCACTTTATTGCAGTCATTTTATACTTCCTTTTAATTCAATGGTCATTTGAGATTTCCTGCAAAAATAATGAAGTAATGTGTTCAACCAATGAAAAATGTGCTTGTGTGTGTCAGCCGCTGTGATTTTAGTGCGGTAGCTGCGGGGCTCTCAGGGAAGCAAAACCCTCAATCCCTCTATGACCTAAAACAAACAAGAGAAACTTCTTCTAATCCACCCGCAAGCATTACTTTATGAAAAAGTTAATTAACTGTTGCTGGCTTATGTCACCATCAATAGACCTTTGCTTTCAACAGCAGCGCAGAGCCGGTCAAAAC
This sequence comes from Yasuhikotakia modesta, assembly GCA_036877545.1. Classification (NCBI taxonomy): domain Eukaryota; kingdom Metazoa; phylum Chordata; class Actinopteri; order Cypriniformes; family Botiidae; genus Yasuhikotakia; species Yasuhikotakia modesta. Next base: position 23,346 of record JBAJNP010004236.1, on the reverse strand, counting down.
TACACAAATGCAACAACTACTCAATTACACTGGGACACTTTACTGTGTCACACGGCCCAGGATTAACTAACAGGGGCGACAGCTTGAGCCCTGAGCTTCAGAGCTACTCTGAGACCAGTTCTTGCATTTAATCTCACAGATGTAAAGAATCGAGGCAGGGAAGGAGTAGTTTTTTTAAGTAGTGAATGGTAGCTCACGTCTCCATTTTGTGTGCGAGGTTTCAGGCGAGCTAGATGTAACCAGCAGAGGCTGTATTTCAGAGTCTTTAAACAATGTTGTGCTGTAGCATTTCGTTCTTGAAACTGTAGTTAGTTGTGTGGCATTCATAGGCAGACATTGGGAGAGTTTGCGATTTAAAAAAGTGCCAGCATGTGAAATTTTACTTGCTTTAGGTCCGCAACTTAACAAGCACATCCAGACAGCGGAGTGATTACCGTAAAACCATGTTGAATTAAGTAAGAAATATGAAGGGTCATTTTAAAGGCACATTTGTATTACTGTGTGTTCTTACTGTGTGTGTGTGTGTGTGTGTGTGTTTACAATATATACAATATACACAGCTGACATATCAACACCTAATCCCATTTCTTTCTCACTTCCAACAAACAATGTTCATCTCTAATATTGAGGAATGTTTAATGAACATTTTAATTTTTCTTAGAACAACTTCATCTGAGCATCTCTTTTTAATTATACCAGAGATTAAAGTGTTGTATTTCAATAGCATCATTTCCCCCACGCAACAGAACATCACAAATCTCTACATAGAGTCTTTCGTTTAACTTATAATGTCAATCTCTGTTTAATTCCACTTATGTTTGGCTTGTACCCCCACCAGAGACACACAGAGGGAGCATAAGGAACCATGGAAACCCTTCGTCTCTGAGGGTAAGTAACACAGTGAAAATAAGGCTTCTTTTGTGTCAGTACGGTTACCTCAGTTCCCTTGCTGTGCTACTTTGGGCTTCCTGATGTGAGGCTGGTATTAGTCCACGGAGGGAGTTGCGCTGGGACAATGAAAGTCCATTGAGAGCCAACCCAGTATTTAAGATCAGGTAATGGGTGTAACAATGTCTTCCTCGTCAATCAATTATCTCTTTTCTTCACATTCTGCTTAACAACAGCTTAAATACCCAGTGCTTATATATATATATATATATATATATATTCCTGAAAGCACTTTGACCACACATGCTTTCTTTGTGCTCGGCTCTGATGTTCACTGTGCTGCCTGGATGGTGATAATTCGCTAGTTTCTAAACATTATATAGCTCATATTGGCAGTAGCTATTAACCTTGACACAGATGTTTGATGTTGTATGTTCTCGCATACAGTCTGTCGGTCCATATGGTTATTATGTTAGTTGTGACACAGAATGACTAAATAAGCGCCACAAAGCAATATGACAGTTTATCAAAATACCAAATCCTGATGCATAACATTTACAAGAGACGGGGAGAAAAACAGCTTTTTTTCCAGCATTAAGCGACAACAGCCTCAAACACCAAAGGTGACATAAAGTAATAAGTGTGAAAATGTCTAAAAGATGTGTTTATTTGTGTCAGGGACGCTGTCAAGCTCAAAGAAAGCAAAAATAAGTATTCCCTTCAGATGTAGTTTAGTGGACTTCATAATTAAATGACAATGTGCTTCTCTCTGTTTTTTCAGTCACTGGGGGAGGGAAACATCCACGTGACTCTCACAATGCTTGAGATGTGCATACCAACAGACACACAACCAACCCAGCTTTGGCTTTCAAAGCCAGAACATTGCATCAATCTCCACCCATGGTTTAAAAGAGAAGGACAACATTGTTGCTGCTCCTTTCACGGACCTCAATAGTTTTTCTTGGGTTTTTCAATTGCTCTCTCCTCCTTATGGAGAGTGACCGTGTCTTCAATCAATCAGGGTTTTAGTGAAGGGTAGCAGATGTCACCAACACTGGGGCACCAACTGAGTGACCCACCCCCCTCGAACCCACACATCTCGCTTCTCTATTGATCAGGAGAGGCACAGAGGGAGTGGGTGGGTTTTAAGATGGGCACTTTTGTGTGTCTTTGGTTTCATCTCCTGAGGGCCGTGTGTTTGTGCACATGCTTGAACGGGCGTGCTGAAAGACAAGAGGCCCGTCTTGCTCTCATTCACACGGTTGAGTCTGCCTCATGCTTGCGTTGTTTTGAACAAATGCTTCTCTTTTAACCACTCGTCTCTTTGTAGCTCTTCTAGCAAACAGATGTGCTGTGACCAATCAGAACACCTCCGAGGGTGTGAATGTATTTAGCTCCTGTTTAAAGGGGACGGAGACATTCAAGAAGCTTCTACAAGCACTATGGGTCACTTCAACAAAGTACCATGGGATTGGATTTGATACAGTTAATATGAAACCATGTTACACTCTTTGGCTATGGGGTGATTAGCACTGGGTCTGTCAGAAACACAAAGAGGAGACATCTCCACACGACATAAAGATGACTATGAAGGAGGCAGTGAAGATACACCTAATTAGAGCATGAAAATCCCATTTTAAGGGGAGAGTCACAAGAAAGTCGAGATGAAAAGAAACAAGAGTAGATTAGCGTAAGACCGGAAAGACTAACATATGAGAAAATCCCACAGGAATCCCATTGACTGCTCGTGGATCTATTTAATTGTATCGATTGTAGATCCTCCACCCACAGACGCCCAATCGAGAAAGGAACACAAAGATAAAACGGGTGTTTATCTATGTCGGGCAACATGACATGTCTGCTTTGCTGCTAAAGTGTCTCTCCAGAAACCTGTCTGCCTACATCAGTAACAAGATTGTTTCGAGTAAACACTCAACACGTCTGAAATCACATCTCAGAAGCACTCCCAGATGTTGCCGCCGCTGTCGTTGCCTTCGGGTACTTCAGAACAAGGCGAGTCGTTGAGTCTCAGGTGTGGCGTTTTTCAAGCGTGCGAGTTAAACGCTGGGGATTAATACCTCATAAAATCTAGAAGTACTTTTCCATGAGGAGACAAGGTCAGGAAAAGTAGCAAGGAAGATAAATTTGATGGGAAAATAATATAAACAGGAAAACAGCAAGCGTAATATGTAGGGGCGCTATTTCTACCTCCATTTTTGTACAATTTTGTAAATGTTTCTCCAGTAATAATCATTATTTTCTCTGTTTCGGTGTGTGTGTGTATGTGTGCGTGTGTGTGTGCAGTTTACAGGCTTCTCACAGATGCAACAATTTGTTGTTTTGCTTGAGAGGTTTGGCTGAGCAGTGAGGCTGCCCACTGTACCTCAAAAAAATCCACCAGGTAATGCAAGTTCTTTCACTTCCATGCCTGTCCTGCACATTTCAGTGCTCAGCTGTTGTGGCTCAATGATGTTGATCCAGCTTTGCTACTCAGAACAACCAAGAGGCTCAGATGCACTGATAACAAAAGGCTGCAGGCAGTCATGGAGAGTTCAAAAGGGCAGTACATGATATTAAGAACTATGGGTGGGCAACTAAACAGGATAGCTTAAGAATAATAATTATTATTTTTGTCTATTAAACCAAGATATGTTGTTTAAAAAAATACACTGTTGTGTAGATGTGTTGTTGTGTTAGAAGTGTTGTTAAATATACACTGTTATGTAGATGTGTTGTTAAAAATACACTGTTGTTTGTGATTTCTTTTTTTTCTTTTTAAAAATATAAAACACTTTACATGAGGACTGTAAACATATGTATGTAAGCGTGTGTGTGTGTGTGTGTGTGAGAGAGAGAGAGAGGCAGGCAGGCAGGCCGGCCATGGTCACAAATTCCCCTTTGTCGTCACTAACAAATAACATAAGGCAGCAATCTTCTGCTTTTCTGAGTGGAACTGTATACCTGAATGTTTATGCCAAACACACGAGCGGGCGAGAAATAATGAGGCGTGCAGGTGAGCAGACTTTGTTCATGTGACAGAAAAGCTTTTATGCTTCTGTCCACCTCCTAATGTTATGCATAAAACCTCATTTGCCCTTGTGGCTTACTGCTTTTTAGCACCTGCTACCCATGTGTTACTATATGCTTGAGTCTTGTTTAAAACAGACCAACAGAGAGAGAGAGAAAGAGAGAGATAGCTACTACAACCTCTAACATATATTCTATCACAGTCCTAAATGATGCTTTCACAGTCTAAAAATAGAAAAGTGTTTGTGAAGCGTTTGTGAAGTGAAAATGCATTTTCTAGTGACATGCATATCACATCACTTATCATGCATAAATCTGCTTTTCTAATGAATGTTTATATGTTCATAGTAAGTCAGCAGTAATGTGGATTGACTAAGTATTAGTTATTCCCTAGTGCAAAATGCATTTTATTGTTTTCAACTGACAACAAAACAAATTAGGTAAAAAGTAAAATTGTCATAAAATGTTTTTTTTTTTTTGAGGACCTTGGGGTAAATTTTTCTAGTGATTTAATTATCCACTGTGGCCAATAAAATTCAACCTAATTTATGAATATAATTAAAATGCATAATGTAAATATAATTACTGAACTAAAAGTACCACATCATCAAATCTGAATTGCACTGAATATGAATTCAAATATTACTCATTAATTCTTGTCTGAATGGTTTACAAATACTGATGTGACCGAAAGCATGACATTATGTACATAATAATGTTCATCATTTTGGTCAAACTCTCACTGTTACAGAAGCTAACTGTGATGTGCTAATGAAAGCTGCTGGTGGCTCGTGTATCTGATGAAGCGACAGTGATACCACACAAAGCCTTTTCAACAGCCTCTGATCTTATTAAACAAGCTTGGACCAACAAGGCATTAGTCTTTAAAGTGCGTGCTGTGGTAAGTGTATTAATGCGACTGAGGCATCACCGAGTGAAGTGACTTTTCATGTAATGAAGTTTGGTTTTCATGAGTCTAATCGTAAGTTGAAGAGGCACCTCAATATGCGAGACGTTTTCTAGTTGACTTTTTCATTCTTGAGAGGGATTGGAGGGATTGAGTCAAGTTGCGTCTGTCATAAGCTGCTGAAATGCACATAAACGCCCTTAAACACGTTTTGTTCTCATCAGTCGACAGCTGAGACGCTTGGCCTTGATTCATTCTCTCTGCTGTGAAGAATTGTCCCCTCATAATTCAATTATTTCACATTCTATCACGCTTCATTAGATCACGATCACTTCTGGTTCGCCTCACTACCGTAGGAAACACAATCAGAGGGTTTCGGTGGTGACTGTCTCAGAGCCTCACTTTCAAACACACTGCTTGTGTGTTTGGATATGTTTCATTATGTGACATGGCAGATTACAATAATACTCTATCCATTGCAGGCTTCACTGACTGATAAAGACTTTATTTACAGTACAACAAGCACTGAGGCTGCTAATGAGAATTTGATGTCTTGTATGCGTGGCATTAGACAACAGTTAGTTTAAATCGTCTAACTTGATTGGCTGAGCATTGTTCTAATATTCAGTGTAACAGCACTGGGACATTGCAGACTGTTTATCACTTCTCTCATCAATGTTTGCAATGTTTCAGGTCTCAGGATTCACGAGAGCAGCGCTGACTGGTGTAAGGATAAGCAGTGGCAGTTTGTTAGCAGTGGCAGAGCACAAAAAGGTGAGTAATTGTTATTGAGCAGACAGAATGTAATAACAGATAAAGTCTCTTAACTTTTCAGGTCTGAATGGAGAGCAAGATGGCTGGAAAACATTCAATGTCAGACAGTGAATGTGACTGAGGTGTGTGCTGTAATACTGCAGCAATGGGCAGGACAAATAAAAAGTATGTGAGAATGACTATAAGACTAACGATAAGTTGTTGCTAACTTACCATAATTAGCATATTTGATGGGCCCTATGTTTCGTTTCCTTCTTGCCCTGTTTATGATGTTTACTATTTTAATAGTAGAAATGTCTCCCTGTTGGAACTTACATTGAATTTGTCGCCTCACAGGATGTTAAATTGGAAATGTAATACAATAGGTAAATATGAGGAGATATTTGCATTATTGTTATTAAGCGAAATTCAAAACTTGTAATTGTAATTTTGAGGAATTACAATGTGTTCCCTGATATGTTGAATATGTATTTTATGAAAACTGATTAGACAAATTTTCCCAAGCTAAATTCAGTACTGTGACAACTATAAACACAGCTATTAAAACTCCCCATTTTTATTTATTTTTTCATGCAGGTCACGAAGTACAGCTTTCAAAACTTACTTGTTCTTCATCTTAAACATGCCATTTCAAAGCATTTTTCCTGATAAATACAGTAATTTGTCACATCACGTAAACAGGCACAGTATATAATTTTATGAAATGGCCTTTCTAGCAGTCCAAATCCCGTCTTTCTCCTCTAAAGCACCAACTTTCAACTGACAATTACTGGTCCAAATATACCTCGCCATACAGCTCTGCAGAACCTCAACAGAACTTGTAGTTCAAACCCCATCATAGCCCACAGCAGGGGTTCCTTTGACTCATCATTGAGAGGATAAACACAGTTCAAAGGGGCGGAAACAAAGCCTCTATCTTGAGGCCATCTCAATAAATGCCCAGGTAACAAGACCCTTTAGGTGAAAACACTATTGATATTGCACAGCCAGGATGTAGCACTATCATGCTAATGGAACGCAGTGGCTAGAGGTTAGCGAGGCTGGAGACGGGCGTCTCAAAGGCGAATAAAACTCAGTTTAATGAGGACTTTTACGATGACCTTCCACATCAAAGGATACCCAAGTTAGTCCCTATCAACTGCCGGCCACGCAAGGCTATTGCGCCAGCAACCGGAGAATTACTACCCCCTCTTTCCGTCTCAATGGACCTCTGACTCTGCACAGAGTTTATCACCTAAATCTGTTCATCCACAGACACTCTCCCAGCTGCTTGTTTTAGATATTGACATCTGGACGTGTGAAATCCTCTTAACCTTTAATGCCATGGAGGGCAGCATTGATTTACAGTCCACAGTTAATGCTACATATCAGTGTACATATCAGACTGAGCAGCAACACATTTGCAGCAGCGCATTGGCGCATTCATTTTTTTGTGAGTTAAATAATGCAATGATAAACTAGGAGCCAGCGTCCCATAAGAGTGATGTTTAATGGGGACACTGAAATGAATTAGATATACAGCCCAGAGCTCAAGGTCACATAAAACAACACCCAAGACGTCTACACCCCCGCACGAGGTCATAAAAGTTCATAACAGCCATGGTGCTTTTGACATCATAGCGCTGCTTGAAATATCAAGCCCTTTGCCTCAATGAAAGTCTTTATTAAATCACATTAGGTCCCTATAGCGGTACACAGGGCACAGTAGTGCTGTACTTGAGTGGCTGGCCCACTGCCTCTAGTTCCCAGATCTAATTTATAACTCTGTCTGCAAAGTCTGAGAATGCAGATGACATAGTGAATAACTCTAAGATGAAGGCTTCGACTGAAACCTAGAAATATTCATTGCTGTGCGCTACATGTAATACAGTGTAAGGCAGCCGCTGCATTGAGAACAATGCGCAGAGTGACTAACCAAGCCTGTCTATTTATAGCCACTATAAAGGGCTGTGCTGTTGTGACACAATACATTTGTTACATAAAAAAGAATCAATTTATTCTGGATAATATGAATAATGTTGCAATGATGTATTGTCACAAAAATTGTACTTTTCTAATTCTGTTCTAGGATTGTGCAGTTTTGGGCTCTCTGTGTTTTAATGCTTTTGAAAGCGCTGTCAAAAATGTTCACTGTATCAGAGATGTGATGCATGTTTTAGCATAAGTGATTTTTTTTATTGAAAAATAAAAACTACACCTTTTAAACTACTAAGTTTGAACAGCATTGTATGATCTAATATATATTTTGTATCATACTTAAATATAAATATATTCTTGATTTATTGTGTAATGATAGATTCCTCATTATTTACAGCTCTCTGTATTTAGTGTTAAATTGATTTTGTACCATATCCATTTATTATATCATTTATAATATCATATTATAACCATAATTTTCCATATTCATACTTTTCTTCAATTGATTGATTTGTTTGTGTATTTGCCATAAATAGAAAGCATGATGTATATGTGTTAAAAACAAATATGTCCTTGTGTAAATTTATTTAAAAACGTTGGTTTTATCCTCCGCAGCACTCCGGTTTGACTCTCTCAGACCATAATGCACGTGACATGGGTCAAGGCACTTGTGTTACAGCGGCATGGCATATAAGACGACCCCCCATCACGACACATCCCTCCGCTGATGTTCTTGCTTGTTCCTGCCGCAGGAAATGTCTTGGCACACATAAAGGTCAATGATATCATGTTTAATAAGAGCCAAAACACTCAAAAAGCGCTCAAAACACTGTCAGGTATACCTAAATCTCTTCCCGCCTTTTAAAAAGGCCCTTTGATGAACGTTTTTACACTGCTATCGCTTTAAATATGGCATCTAGAACGTTCTTGGGGTCTGTGATGTGCGTGAGTGTGTCATTTAATTGTAATGTGCTCTTTGATGTTTAAGTGTGTTCAAGTAATATGTCTGTTACAGTAGAATGCAAGGAGCCCTGCAGGTGACATCTGAGATAAAGCAGATATGTCGTATAATAAACAGGTAGGTCTTTGCTTCTTTGTTGCTGAGTTCTGAATGGCTGTTAAACTAGGGGAAGAGCAACCAAACTGGCTACGGTGCCACTAATGTTTCTATTTTTTGCAACAGTAAATGACCCAAATCATTTAAATATATAGGCTGTCAGACAAAAATCAACTCCCAGCAAGACTTGGTCAATCTAAAGGGAACTCCATCCTTTTCTTATGGACACCGGAAATCTTATTGCGGGAACGTCACTAAAAAAGTCCCTGGGGTTGGGAAAGCAGGAGAGGCAGGCTGGGGACACATCACTGACACACATTGTATTCTAACTGAGCTGGAGCAAAATTCAGAGCAATCTTGGTGCTAAGCTCTCATTGTGAGTTGCTGTTAAGAGCAATCGATCAACAAGCGCTCACCAAAATGTGTCAATCACTCCAATAGGGTCCTAGCAGGATGGCTTCCACCTCAGCCAGTGGGAACCGATGTGACACTAATGAGTTAGAACCCTAGATAGCGTAGGAGCAAGAGAGACAGAGAAAAGAGACACAGACATGAAAAAACACAATATGTGATACAATATATGTTCTGTGCTGGAGACATTTAATCATCTTTTATATGAGAAAAACACTGACCTTTTTAGACGCTCCCTTTTCTTTTATATTACCTTGTATTGTACCATTATTTTCTTATTTTCCTCACACAGTCGCTAGGAAGGATTTTGCTTTTTATATTTTGCTGTAGTTATAGTACAAAAGGTTTATACTCTGTGCTACCACAGACTAGCAGAATGTCTGCTTGGCCTTCTTACTTTCTGTTATTGATTAAACTGTGCCATACACAAAATATTGCTTGACCCTAATCTGTACTCTGTTCACAGAGAAACGTTTTCCTGATGGCTGTATTTGCGTTACTGCCCCTTGTTTTATCTTTCCTCTCACTTGTTGTGAGGAATTCGCTGAGTCCATCTGTAGACAACATATCAATACCAGATCATTACCTTGCATACGCTGCACTATTTTGATTATTTTTCAGACTGTATTGCATTTTGCTTTGGTTTGTGCTCATCTTTCTTCCAGCCCCGGCGCTAGCAGACCTTGGTGGCTAATCCTCCAGGGCTGTGCATTATTTTAATTTCTTAATTCCTTCTTCTTTTTTCTACCCAGCTCTCCCGGGAATTCGGAAGCAGGCCCGGAGCATGGTTTGAGGGTAGTCCCAGAAGACCCAGTCATAATGTGTGCCAGGAATGCACGAGGAACATGACATATGTAACAAATTAATTCTCCACACACACTCGCCGTACCACAGAATACCAATGAGCAACAGCAGGCTGGTATCAGACTGTCTGAACGCAGCTAGCTTGTCCGGCTACAGTGGGCTGGACTGCCTCTGCCCCGCTTGCCATGACCCCCGGGTGGATTAATTGAGAGTTCAGGGGAAGGTTAATACTCAATAGATCTATGAAAGGAGAGGTTTTTTGTTTAATGGGAAAAGATAAATGAACTGAGAAGCAGGTGAAGTTTGTTTAGGGAAAAACTGTGTTAGGCAGGGTGGAATGCTTTCTTTGGCGTAATACTTCCTGACAGATGCGCAGTCACCGGTTGGCCGCATTCCAGGCGAGTTAAGTGGGTTAAGAATTTGGGGGTTGTCGATTTATATTAACACTTTGTTAAGGGATTTTGTAAAATTCTCTACTGATGTAAGAGAACCGAAAGTCTTTTAAACCAAGGGTAATGAAACAAGGCAACATTGTGGGCAAAAAGTGTTTTCACGTCAGAACTGTTTACACCAAATTCAATTTAAATTTGATTTAAACGTTCCCTGACTTCCACTTATAATGCAAGTGTTTTTTTTCTGCTAAAATGTACATTTAATTTTTCCAGCACTTCCTGCGACCCTAGGACAGGGACATAAGATAAGTGGAAAATGGATGGTAATTTTTTCACTCAGAATTAAATAAGCAGTTTGGCTGTTGCCTTTAAGAGATGTTTGTTGAGTTGTAAATGTCCTCTTTGTATGTGAAATGAGCAACAGGACCTTTTTACGCAAATTGTGTGTTTTTTTTGTTGAGTGTCATCTTTCAAACAGCCTCTTTGTAAAGCCTGCAATACATTAAAAATACATTTTAGCCAATTTCCTGTTCCTGAGGTTGTTTGGAAAGACATGCAAAGCATCAGACGTTCTAGGAGTCAAACCACAGCTTTTTTTCTTTAAAATTTGCAAACTATAGACTGTATAAATCTATGATCAAGAGGTCTGTTACAAAAGATTTTTATCAGCGTAGTTTGTCCCAATTCTTGTATTGGTGTACTATCCATGCTCCAAACTACATGAAGTATGTTACCATCACCAGCATGCTACATACTTTTAGTACACAGTTTAGGAATGTGCAAACTCTGGCTTTTTAAATATAAACTGCATTGGTTGCAACCCAAACCACTGATGCAGCATTGTGACAATCTGTGCTCTGATTATCATTAAAATGGTTCCCATTGTTAAGAGGATCACATATTTAAAAGAATATGTTGATAACACAGCAAAACATTGACAGAGAATATAGAGAACAAACACAACAGATGCATAATCTTTAAAAGGATTTTTCAAGATCTCAGAATCTAGACCTATTTAATAATAAAGGAAGCAGTAAGAGAATCTATTGGATTTTGCATAATTTTGGAAAATGGATCAGATTTTCTTTCAGTAATAGACAAATATAATCAAGCATGAAATCTTCAGTTATGTCTCTAACTGAGAACATCATACCTGTATTGAGAATAATTCATCCCTTCTCAACCGCAAGTCGTGTTAAGATAATAACTGAAGCTGAGAATCAGGGCACATATACGGCTTTATGAAAAACTGACACGCCAGTAAAGCTGCATTCACTATATTGTTTTGTTATGTTAAAATCTGACATTCACAACAATATAAGTGCAAACCTGCAAAATGAGATGCTAATACCATCTTCTAAGCGTTTCATTTATGTCAGTCTATTCTCTAAATCTGTGATGAGTGCCGTCTTCTTACAGCACAGTACAAGATACATTCAGATAGAGCTTGACTGGTAGAGTGTTGCGTTAGCAGTGCAAAAGTTGTGGGTTCGAACCCAGAGAACATGAGTACTGATAGACAAAAATGTATATCTTGAATTCACTGTAAGTCGCTTTGGATAAAATCATCTGCTGAATGAATTAATGTACAAAGCTCTGGACTTAATATCAATAGCAATATTCAGTAGCAATAAACATTGTTAGCATCAAAGATACTAATGGGTTAAACTTTTTATTTCATAATGAGCAAAAATGGTGTTGAAGGCAGTTTGCAAACAAATGTTTAGGAAAGTAATTGTTTGGTAAATTGAACATAGCAGAAAACACATTTGCACAATCTTGTTACGTTTACATTTATGCATTTAGCAAATGCATTTATCCAAATCGACTTACAGCGTATTCAATCTATACATTTGGTCAGCATGTGTGTTCACCTGTTAATGCAAATGCAATGCTTTAACTACAGGAACACCACAGCCTTGTTGCTGTTCAGCAGATTAGGGGTTTCATTGGGTAGTAATGCATCTGATCGTGTTGGAAATGGTTTAATGATATACCTTTTAGGAACTTCTTGGTAGAAACTTTGCAAAAAAGCAGAAATTATCATATATTTCAAGTCTTTAATTCTAATTTTAGTCTGTTTATGTTTCATCGCACCTATTTGACTGCAGTAGCTTACAGGGTAAGATTCAAATAAGGCTAATTATCTTTTAATGAGTGGAGGTTATGGCACTGAATGTGTGTGTGTGTGTGTGCGTGTGTGTGTGCGTGTGTGTGCGTGTGTGTGAGTTTGAGGGCAGAAAGCCTCAGAGAGCAACAGCTAGACTCTGCAACTAGCATCTCTCACAGAGAGAGAACTCTGGAAGTGACACTTTGCCATCACACCAGGCCTCTGTCTTTTAAGTACTGAGGGAAGTAATTAAGACCTGTTTCTCAAAGGACACGCTGAGGTGATGGAAGAAGATGGAAGAGAACACTGTGTACCACAGCAAAGAACTGCAGACTAAAACTTTTCTCCTCAATAACTCGCTATGCTGTTCCACAGCGTGATGGCAGCTCACAAATATTAAACAAATGACATTTTATGGCTATTGTAAAACCCACACCCTGTGACCTGTTGAAAAAGACCTCCTCAACCCTGTGATGACTTGAGCTCCACAAGCATTCACTACGAGATAATTACTGATCTTTGGAGCAACAGGACTCGAATTAACACTGATGGGGAACATGGAGTGCATCAATCTTGATTCAAAAGTTTCTCCCATAGGCCCTGCGGTGTTGATTTTTCTCTGCCTTCTTGGCATTAAAAGGTGGGGGGTTACATCGATATGAAGTCGATTGGCCGGCCTGCTGCAAGTATGTGAGGCTCACTGTGTTGAAAGTCCAGAACGGTTTCCAGTCTGGACTAGGACGTACACAAGAGCTCCGGTTTGTCTTTGGGTGTCAGCATTAACAAGGGAATCAATTACACAGAGTCACAGCGTCTCCTGAGACTCTAGAGGGACGAGGTACAATGAACAACTCACCTACCCAAGGAAAAGTACAATTGCAAAACCGCAGACAGGCTACTTTTAGCATTCTAGCAATTAATTAAACAGCAATTAACAAACATGGACAGTTCATCCGCCAGGACAGATGCTTGTTTTTGTTGTTTCGCTTGTTATGCAGCAGTATAATTTTAAGGCTGAACTGGAAATGCCAAGTCTGGCGTTTTTTATTTGTATTTTTGGCATTTATTTACAGATTCGTTTTTAACAAGACAAGAAATGAATGGAAGCCTCTTTCAGAAACTCTTGTACAGATTCATTTTCCCCCATGGCTAAACACAGCCGGCGGAACTGCATGGTGAAGTATTCATTCATTTTAATATCTGGCAGCACATAACACTTGCTGTCAAAAGCATTTGACACTCAGGTACTTTTCTGTGAGATTCAAATGCCTGAGAGATGAAATCCATATTTATGCTGGATATTCATATTGTGTTTGTTGCAGGAAACGAGCATAATGTATCAGTCATTTCAATATTTACTAGCAGGGCCGTCGTGTGGCAGAACACATTCTCTTTGATATTTCGAAGTTGTATGACCTGAAATAACATGTGGGCCTGTTATGAAATATAGATTTTATCCCTCAGATCCTCAGACAGGTCACACAAGATTACATATGTACTATTATTGGAATAAATTATGCCATATTTGATCATAATATTTAGGTCAATTGTAAGCATGTACTTTTATTTTCAGTACACACAAGTACAAAAAGCATTTTACTCCTGCAATTGTTAACCCTGGGGTTGGTCTTAAACCAGAATTTTGTTAAGGTTATCTTGTTTTAGACTATTTCCTGGGTTAATCATTAATCCAGGATGTATAAGCTTCTATGCTTTGTAAACCCTGAGCTACGGTAACATGTCAATAACGGTGATTGGACGTAAAGCATTCTTATTTGCATATCAATGAAAAGTACAGCTCACGAAAACAATTGATCTGTTGTAATAACTAGCTGCTAATTTATAGAGTTAATGTGGGACAGTCCACATCAGTTGTTTTAGGTCATATAAGATGTGCAAAAAACTTTGGCCTCAACAGACTCTGGGTAACAGACCTTCAACCTGGGTTACAGTAAGTTTTAAATACAGGATAAATTAAGTTTGACCACTTGTTTTCTATCTGTACAAGAAAAAGGAAAAAGTTCTTTAGCAACAAGGTTGATGTGGCCAGAATTTGACCTGAGAGTGGCACTGAATTAACTTTAATTTAACAAGATCTGTATTGTATTGTACTGTGTTTTTCACATGATCAGATTCAATCAGATACACTTTGAAAGACTAGATCGTACACATTTTTATTTTTTTATTTTGAAATGAAAGAGGTTGGTGTATTATAAAACTGCTATATTTTTTCCCCAAGTTAACATTTCACAGTTGAAGATCATTTATTGGTAACTAAACTCATAAACAACTCATTCAGAATCACAGTAACTTTCGGATTTCATGCATGACCTCAAAAGTGAGGTTTGTTTTTAACAGTGTCCCTGGTGATTTGAGTCTGACCTTCATAACTTCAGCTGTGCATGTTTTATGAATCTGTCACAATGTCATTCAGGCTTTGCAAAGAGGCTGTTTTTGAAGGATGGGGCTTTTAAAAACTATTGAGCATGACAGCAAACCCCCAATTTGCGTGTAAGTGCAAAGCACTTTTTCTTATTTCACGTGCAAAGAGGATATTTACATGGGAGATGTTTATGGGGTCTTAAAGGCATTGGAGCAGAAAAGCAGACTGTTTATTCTAAGGGTCAGTGAGTATGAAAAATGTATGATTGTGTTCTATTAACTCAATGTTTTTCCTACATTATACTGCATTACAGCACATTATAGAACATTATAGCGCATTATAGAATATTATAGCACAGGTAGATTTAGGTGCCAAGCCCCTACATTTTAAAAGCTTAAAACATAGCTTAAAAATGACCAATTAAGATGTTTTTGACACTATGAAAATGCATTTAAAATCATCTATGTATTGCATAACATACAGATTATGAAATAATTTCATAAAATCACATTAAAAGGCAGCTTTTACTTTGAGATATTTCAATTTGCACTTCACACCTGCACCCAAACTCACTGCTTAGAGATATGCAGAGCTACTCAGCTGGAAACACTGCATTACTCTTAGAAATGTCAAAATGTTTAACTAGCTTTGGAAAGGTCTTTCCACAGGCATCTATAATATATGCATTCTTCTAGCAGACCTGAAAGAAGTTTACAAATGAGCCTTAAATACAATATTCTGTGGACGTACTGTAACAATCCAATTTTTTAAACTTTTGATTCCTTCATTATTTCATGTTTGGAGATCACATATTTGGATTGTGTGTGTGTGTGTGTGTGTGTGTATACATACATACATAAATATATATATATATAATCTGTGTGTACAACAACACACTCGTAAATGGAATTTATTTTAAGAATTCCAATTTTTTTTCCTAAATCAATTTTGTTGTATCCCTGCCAACTCCTCAAATGTAGTCCTATAACATTTATGGATGCTTGTTGAAAAACTTGTTTGTGTATATAAAAGACAAGTAAACATTCCTCACTCAAAAATGTGTGTCCAAAAATCTAGTATGTGCATTTTTAGGAGTTAATGAAAAAGAATACATAACCTTGAAATTATTTTGAATTCATATCAAATTGGCTTTCCCAAAGATAGAGAAATTCATGACTAATGGAAAGACCTTGTGCAAGTTCTGCCTCATTAGCAAACTAAATCAGTGAATTTGAATTCATGTTTATTTTACATTTTAGCTCATAGGACTACATTCAATACCCTGAGCCCTGAAACAGACAAATTGGTCTGAATTTCTGATTGGCAGAGCGGCTGAAGAGATATGCAGGCATGTCTTTGTGCTGTTAAAGTCTACGGCCTCTTTCATACCTTAAATGTCAGACAGATAAGTGGATAATACAGTCTATGAACAGCTACAACACTTCTCCAATCCCAGTGGAGACGTGTGGGCATTCAGAAATTAACAGGGGCAAAAGCCATTTTTTTTTGAATGGTTGAGTCAATGTCACTTGATATATAGAACAGGGATGATAAAATTCTCTTTTCAGAATCAGTCTCATGCTGTAAATGTAAATGCGAAACATTTTAATTAGGTTTCATAATAGGCCGCCTATATTTATACATGCAAGCCTGCGTATCTGTGAGCCTACAATTAGCAATCAACTGAATGGTTAGCTACAGCTTAACCTTACCTGAAAATCATTTTGTGTAGCTATTAAAGAGCTTATATAATTTATAATTAGTAAATATTTAACGTCAGAGGGAAATTATGTGGTGTGTGTGGGATGTATAAGGTAGCACAGCTTGTTTTAAATAAAGAGGACAGGAAACAGCATAAAACTGTTTTCAATTCTGAACCTTATGGCTAAGGTCCATATGTCATGACTTTAAAGCAGAGCAGTAGTTTGACATTGTTGCAGGGCAGAAAAATGGATTGGTACCAAGCAATTTGTGGAGAGAAATAATTGCCCATACAGTGGACCGAAATGTTCTTTTCCAGAAATCAACAAAAGGCATTTAAAAATATGGATAAGCACAGGTTTTATTTCAGTGATTTCCAGTGATTGCACATGCATTTCTCAGAGTTTGTCATTGTAATAAGTAAGTGAGTGTATAAGATAAGTCTGTTGTGATGAGTGTTTTAAACCAATTTCAGTTCTGGAAACAGAGGGAGTAGAGTCTGAGTGTTTTTCCTAAAGAAACCATATCAAATGGTAGATGAGAGCAGGTTTCAGTGAGAAGCTGTAAAAATAATAAAATAATCTCTGCTTCTTGTAGAGCAGAGGTCTGTCAGATACTGTATAGTGTTCACACCTTTTGTTGCTGCTAAAGTAGAAATAAATTACAGCAACTTTTACATGACTAACATAGATACTAACATAAATTTGATAGATTTTTATACAAAGCACTTTACAGTATAGGTATTGTTTAGACATAAGGCATAAGAAAGCTAATGGGCATCTTAAAGAACAGAGTTTGCAGAAAGAAACAAAGAAAGTTGTTTTTAGCCGATGAAACTGTGTCTTCAGCAAACAGTTTCCCATGATGCATTTAGTTGATGTAGTTGGTGCCCCTGAAAACTGCTGTAATGAGACATCAGTATGATGTCATGCACCTGGCGACGATCACAGGAAACTTCCTCATTTCAAATGATGTTCCTGGAAACTTCTCTGTGAACTCTAGCCTGACAACAGCATTAGTATTCATCTGACAATGTAAATGTTTTCCCTCAGGTGTTTGTGAAGATGAATAATGAGCATCAAGCTAAATAATATTCATAGGAGTCCTGGGCTATTATTACACACTAAAGGTAAGCAAACAAACCTCTCCAACTTGAGGACAACGACTGCTGAAGGATCCAGGAAGCTGCGTGTCAGGAGTCCCTGCAGAAACTACAGGAACATCTCTTGTGGTGTTCTTTAGATCTCGAAGCTGTTTCCCATCATACATTAGGAGCATTAAAGGCTTTCTAAACCCGTGTTTCGCACCCAGACTTGCTTCTTAAGGTAAGAAGTTTTTTATGCCCGGATTTTATCTGCTTTCCACACAGTCTCACGAGCACCAGCAACGTCCTTCAACCACAAATTGTTCGTGGTTTGAAAGCAAAAATGCATGTTGCTTGAGAAATGCTTTCAAATGTTCACTGAATCATTTTCTGGTCAGTTTTGAGATTGTTTAACATTATAGCCAGTCATTTCCAATGTACACAGATACTAATGCTGCAACATACAGTGATTATTTAAAGGATATTTTGTGTTCCAGCCAATCACTAGCCCTCTGCACAAAAGGAGGTCTGTAATGGTTTATTGAGTCTATTGTTAAGGAACTTGACTGGCCTGCACAAAGCTCAAACCTGTACCCCATAGAACTCCACAGGGATGAATTGGAACGGCGATTGTGAGTCAGACTCCATCATCCGGCATCGGTGCTTGAATGCACTGATGCTCGTGTATTTGAATGAAAGCTAATCACTGCAGCTCCAACATTTAGCCGAAAGCTTTCCCAGGAGAATAAAAACACCAAATAGTTTCCACGGCTGTGGTTTTGAAACTAAATGCTCTACAGACTTTTGGATGTGGTGTTTGGGCGACCACATACTTTTGGCAATATGCATGTGCAACTGAAGCTGTGTGTGTGTGTGTGTGTGTACGCTCAAGTTTTGCCTACATTGTGCATACCAGCCAATGTTCATTATGTGGAAAACAGTTACATACAAAACTAAATAATTTCTTAATTAAAAAGGTTTCTGCTAAGCTAGGCTTAGAGTTCAGGCATTGAAAACATAATTAACTCAGTCTACTGTAAATACAATAGAAATCAATTGCAAGACCTCACCGTAGAAAAAACGTGTGTGTTGGTTTCTTTCTCCATAGCATTCTTGTCAAACCGATGTGCTGGCATGATAGATATGTTGGTAATAGCGGTCAGCAGGTGTGAATGTATCTATCCAGCAATGAAGGGCTCCCAGGATGCATATAAAATAAAGCGATATGCTTGACTGACCAGATGAAACAACATCAGCCCCCCAAGAGCACAGACACGACGGCTAGTGTCGCACCCCTCCTCAGCTCATCCTTGTGTTTTATTTGTCCGGTTACAGGGAGAGATAATGCTGTACACTTGCTCAGGTCACTGAGTGATGAGCAACATCCAGACTATGAAATTCAATCAAAAATGATATCAGACTGCAGGGATTGTCTTCCGTGAGAGTTATTTACAACAGAAGGTTATTTCATAATGTCATAGACGCTTTGCAGACCCTTAAAGGTACAGTGTTTTTTTTTTAAGTTTAACATGTAAAAAAATGAATAGTTGTTTTGACAAAAATAAGAGTAACAGTAGTTCATGAATGTAGTTTAAAAAGTCACAGTCACCTTTTCTTGTTTTGAAAATGTTTTGTAAACAACAAAGTTTGGGCGGGCAATTATTATAACTTTTATATTAAATTTATTATTTAATTTAATTTTTTAATTATTATTTAAAAACCTCACCATTATTCTTACTAATGAGTTTATTAAAGGGGCATAATGAGTTTCTCAGTGAGGTAGGAGAAGATCCTAGAAGATGCCAAGCTTGTCATGTAGAATCTTCTCCGGAAGTTCTGTCATATGTTGCTATTCTTGCTATGGTTGCCAATCCCCTCCCCCCAAACAACTGGCAGCCCGTGGGGTGAGAAACCACAGCCAAGCTGATAAATATCATCCCCCTCTGTTTCCTCTACAGAAGCCCTTCCACAAGTCTGAGGCCCGCTGATGCTAAATGCTGGCCTGCTCTGACATTCACAGACTCCACGCTGGTATCAGGATGTGGCTCCAGAGTTGAGACTGTGCTCCATTACCTCACATATCTCTCTCCAGTGGAGAGGAACAGACTGCAATGACTCTTGATACTCCTCATAGAAGAGAAAGAGACACAAATGAGACCTCAGATGTTTCTCTTCTCTCTCAGCGGTGAGATTTGTTTGATTACATTGTGGTTTTAATTCTGCAAGTGTTCTCTGTGTGTCTCCTCTGTAACTACTGGTGAGATCTCATGGTCTCTGTAACTTCTGGTGAGATCTCAATAATGTCTCTAAATGTGCTGATATTTGCCAAAATAGCAAAGGCTGCCGTCAAATGTAAAAGAAAACATTTCTCAACTCAAATGATAAAATTATCTGAGGTTAGCCATCCATATAAAATGTGACTTCCTGTATTAGACCTAAAACCTTTCCTCCAAAGGATGCACAAAGAATCTCTGATCCTCGTTTTCATCTTCTCTCCCTCTTTTTTCCACAGTTTGTCAAGCTCTAGATAGCTATGGTATATTTATCTTTGGCAAGAAAATTTTATTTATGTATGCTAATTTTGTGATAAGTTTGATAACTCTAGAATGTTGCTTTGCTATGAAATCTCACCAAAGATGCTCTATATTGTGTGGCTATATTTCTGTGATCTGTATATATCCAGTTTTTGTTTTTTGCTTACACATCCTACCAGAGTTAGACTGATGTACTGTGCAATAGATGTGTCTTTAAACAATATAACAGGACAATAATCCATCTTTGACTTTTGCTTGCCGTCTTATTCCTGCTGTTCGAACATGAACCGTTTAAAAGTTTAGACTTACTTCACTTACTATTACTTGGCAATTTGTTGTGTCCATTTGACCTGCTTTACTGCCACAAAGTCCAGATTTAATGATCACGTTTGATTTTATCTGTGCTTGTAATTTATGTGGCAAGTTCTAATTAAAAAAACATTGACACATGTCAGTGTCAGTATATATATAACACTCTGTTTGTAATTTATTTGGTATTTGCGCATGTGTAATTAAAAATGACCTTTGGGATAATTATTTGAACAAGAAAGGTTGATGGATGGTATGTTAACATGCTGATGTTTATGTAAACAGCTTCTGTAAGGAACCACCTGCCAAATTTGAAAGAAAGTGTTTCATATTTTTAAATGCCAGAATAAAACTGTTTCTGTAACTCAGCTTTCAGAGCACAGTGTTGGCAACTCATAAAATGTGTACTTAAAAATATATTTTTTTATATAAAAGCATCTTTCTGCTTTCTTTGTTCAAGCATCTTTGTTACACGGCTCTCTAAAATACTTGTTTCTGATTGGTTAATCCTGCCATACAGACATATATGACATAATCATTTTCAAATAACAGAAACCACTGATGCCGTGTGCTATTTAAAAATCATTATAATAATCAGTTTCATTTATGACCTTATTTAATAACCAGAATGATGCATATAATTATACAGGCAGATTAATTTAGAAAGCTTGTAAGTTGATGTGAACAGAAAGACATTTTAAATTGAGTGACACACATCAAACTCCATGTGGGCGAGACTCGGGTCAATCCCACCCATAAGTTAAAAGTTACTCTACCACAAACTCTTTCAAAACCTTTTCTGATGAATCCCAGCACAGCACGAATTCAGCCACACCACAGCCTCTCAAACACTCACCAGCCCAGAATAGGCACATGCAGACTCTCTCTCTCTCCATCAGTCCTGAGCTTTGGCAAATGTCTACAAGACATTACAAGGTGCCAGCAGTCAGCCAGTCCTGCCAGCTGATGAGAATGTGACACAGGAACACTGAACCGATGACAGATGTTCCTGTGCTCCCTGTGACATCGCTGTTTACAGAGAAGAAGGGCTGTCACCTTTAATTGAGCTAATGAGAGGAATGCGTTTATTTAAAAATACCCGTCTATTGTGTTTTTAAGCCTTTTTTGTTCACACATGACACATTGTGAGAATTGTTTATATCTGCTTTAACAGACTTCACTAAGGAAGTTTTAAACTTTAACAATTAGCCAGTGAGGTCTTTTACCAGAGTGTTTAAAAGTCTAAATTGCTTACAACTCAGGTCTGACTAATCCATTAGCCTCTTTACCACTTTATAATGGATGCTGGATTTCTTAGATGCATTTACTGCATTACAGTTGAATTTGAGCATCAGGTTTAATTGATTAATCACAAGGTTTTTGTTTATAAACTTTATTCCTTTTCATGGTCTGTATTTATTGAAAAGTTTCCATCGTTCTGTTCCTCACGCAACAGTATTGGATGGCTTCAAAATGTGTTCCTGTGTAGCTCATTTGGTAGAGCATTGTGTTAGCCGAGCAAAAGTTGTGGGTTTGATTCCCATGGAGCACATGTACTGATAAAAATGTGTAACTTGAATGTACTGTAAGTTGCTCTGGATAAAGGCGTCTGCCAAATGCGTAAATGTAAAATGCTTGTAATATAGTTTACAAATCATATGGTCCACTTTTATGGGGCCTGGGCCCTAAAAGTGATCAATTTACTATATGGAAAAATGCTTTCAGCCAGTTCATTCTTCAACTGTTTATGCACCACACAAGAAAGTAACTCGCACAGGTTTTCAGGGTGAGTCTTTCATGACAGAATTTTGGGAACTGTCCCTTTAATAAGTACAAGGCACAAAAAATATGAAGCAACAAACCAAGATCTGTCATTTCACCCTCGACTCCCCCAACACTGGCCTCTTGATTTTCATGATTCGCATGCGCTGCTCACCAGCTTGGTAAATTAATCCATAATTAATTTTGAATGAGGAAATGTTTCTAGTGTCGATCATAGAGCAAATATCTTATGAGAGGAGCTGAGATGACCGGCTGATCTGGGGTCAGTCTGAAATGACGAAGGCAGCAAAGGAGGGCGTACTCATTACTCAACACCCTGAATTTACGAGTGAGGCAGTGTACTGAGTTGATGCCGTGTATTTTAGCCTGAGCAGGGCTGCCTTAGCAAAAGGGGAGGAAATGTGATTTATGGCTGTATACTTGGGACTGTGTGCTGTATATTAACACGGTGTGTGTGTGTGTGTGTGTGTGTGACCCAACATGTCTATTTCACATCACTTCATATTCAGATGCTAATAAATTTTTAACAGTTCTATTATGATTCACATCTTTGTTTAAAGGAAGTACACTAAACCACTGAGCATGTCCTTTCTACCTGAGGCATTCACGTTCTTTACTGATTTTTATAAACAATTGAGAGAATAAATATAAAAAAGAAGGAAATAAATATGTTTATATGAGTAACCTTTGGTTTGTGCCTGAGGCGGCGCCACAGTAATTACTGAACTTTTCAGCTTAATCAAAACTCTGAACTTGGAGTAAATTGGATAGTAATTATGAACCAACTTTACCTGGATTCAGTTTTTCCATCTCCCTTTTATTATTGACAAAAGTCTGAACTCTTATAAAAATAAGTTATTTTCAAACTGTAATGGTTTGTGGTTTATATCACAGAACACTAATTGTCTTTTGTCACCCATAGCTCAACTGGTAGAGCATTGTGTTAGCAGCACAAAGATTGTGGGTTCAATCCCAGGAAACACAGGTACTGATTAAAAAAAAAGTATACCTTGAATTTGTTGTAAGTTGCTTTTGGAAAAAGTGTATGCTAAATGAATAAATGCAATGTCAATGTTTTAAACTAAAGACATTTGTGATATTTGTGATTTGTAAATGTCTGATGGAGTCAATACATTTAGCCATTTAGGTGGCTTGTTGTTGCTATGGTTACCTGCTTAGTTGAACACATGTTCTGTTTGCGAACATATTGCTAGCGCTCATTCTGACTAATCTGTAATCTAATTTACAGCAAAGTTGCAATAACAC
>JBAJNP010004235.1:0-34586 GCA_036877545.1 Yasuhikotakia modesta | reverse complement strand
TTATGGAATACAGATCTAAAGAACAACATAACATCCATATTTCTTCTTCTGTAGATGTTCTCCCTTAAATGCGAGGTCATTAATGATGAACAAGATTATTGTCACGTAACAAACTGTATTTGAATAAAAACAACACTCACACATCAAATAACAAAAGAATCATACAAGTAACATTTAAGACATTTGTGGTTTAGTAAATCGCTGATATACTCTTTAGACTGGAGCTTTTCGTACAGTAGCATAAGTAAAAAATGTTTTTTGTAAATTGTACATTAAAATCATGTATTATTATGATAAAGACCTAAACACGAAAAACCTCCACAGGCCGGTCTTACAGGTTTCTGTTGCTTGTGAGATGAAGTTGAATAAGAGGTTATTATCTTGAGTTTCACTTGCAGAGCTTGTAAGATCTCTTCTGAGTTCTACATAATGATGCTATTGTAGATGAGCGGCGCTCTCACGGCCACCCAGCAGGTGTCAGGAAATGAGGATTATTACGGACAGAATAGATGAAATTGCCTCGTCCTGTATAAAGTCCACTGGGTAACACAATGAAACAAATCAAGCACAATTCTCTTTCAAACGCATGTGAGGCACAGTGACACGTACGGCTTCAGGAAACATTACAAGTGTTGTTTTTAAACATTAATATATATATACACTCTCCATAGAGTTCCCTTAAACCCTGTGGATACCTGTCATTAGACACACACACACAAACACACACACACACACACTAAAAACTAAAGATTATAAATCATCATAGATGAAGAACGTTGTGGAAAGACTAGTGCTTACACCGACTGGTTGAATTTAAGATAATTTACATCTAAATCTTTGTACCAATATTCATGTTTTAATTATAATATTATATTCACACTCATTTGTGTGCTTGATTATGTGACATATGCTCTCTATTAATAGCAAATATATTTTCATAATAAAACTCAGTTTGTTGTGGTGTTTTATGTTTAACATAAGTCCTGCTCCAGGCCCTTATGTATGTGACTCACTAACATGTGACTCACATTTTTATAATGTGAATCAAATTTGTATAATTTGTATATAAGCTTTGCAAAGAAAGACAGTTATTGGTTACGGCAAAATCATTTGCTGACATTTCTGTGCATTGAAATTCATTATGCATTATTCATATACATACACATTTAAATAATTACACGCATAATAAAAAGCCATAAATAGTAAAAGAACATGTTGAGTGCATTAATATACATTTACTTTCTGAACGTTGTATCACAGAATGAATGATATAGGAATTACATACAATTAGACAGAATTTCTGCTAGAATTTTAAAATTCCACAATTCAATCTAAAATAAACAAAAACGTTTGAGTTACAGATTAAGAGTCTATATTGGCAAGGTAATAAATATTTATATTTCAAAGACGTACATTTTGAAGATTGGAATGAAACATGTTTAGTTAAAGGGTAAAGAAGTAATTATTGCTGCTTTTGAATATAAAATCTTGCACACAAACATTGCATACATACAATTATGGCAGAAACCTGCTGTTTCTAATTCACTGGATCTTTCAGACTCATCAGCCTAATAGCTGAGTCTAAGGAATTTATTTAGCAAATGTATTTGTTTAGATATAAAGTACAGATATATACATTTGAATGTATACATTTTATATATTAAAAATGTACTGTATGTTACTGTATGTTTACTGTATGTTACCACAACTGAATTTTGTTTGTTAATGCATCTTGCAGAATTCTTGCTGGTTGCTTTTCTTTGAAATAAAAGTGAATTAACTGCAGCTTTATGGCTCAGAGAGAGAGAGCTGCTGTAATTGGATTTGTAATTGTTTCTGTGACTATCATCACACAGTGTGTGTAGCATCAGCCTCCATTATTTCATATGGAGACCTTTGTGACTGTGTATAGGTCTGATATAAAAGGTCTCATGTTGTGAAAAACTCCCCTTCAAAACTCCCCTCCAAAACTCCCCTCCAAGACTCCCCTCCAAGACAGCACACGTGAAGACCCCCAGATGTTGGGTTCAACACAAAGTCACTCCCTGCAGGTCTCTAACCTGTATGCATTGAAATTGAATTTGCTTTGTGCTAGTTTAAAATGTTATCTTACGTTGCTCCCCAGATAAACCAGCTACACGCCACAATTTTGTGGAGGTTAAAAAACAAGCAACATTGTGAATGTTGTCAAGGCTGGTCTACACTGCGTTCACCCCACTTGCCATCCCACTTGTAATTTCATTTTTAAGACAAAGTCATTTCTGAGACATGACTCCAGAAGGACCTCAATCATAACTCCAGTGAGTCGTGATTCTCATCAGTAATCAGTTGCTTGTTTGAGATGCACCTCACAGAAACAGTCAGAGGAGAGTAAAACAGTGTCTTTCGTTCTGTATTGTTTCCTGTGCCGCCCCAGAACAATTGCTGGTCCCTGCCGGCACCCCAATGAAAACATCCTGGTTCCACCTCTGTCTACACACAGATACATATAGATGCTTCATTCAACTGTTTCAGACACATCGACGCAGCCGCCATTTTGGAATGCCAACATTTCATTTGTTTTCATCACTCACAGTAAGAATTTACAGGTAAAAACAAGATATAAATTCCTAAAGAAATGAGATAACTTTCACAGGATGGAATGTGTTGGTTTGTGCATTTTATAATTTTCAGCTCTGCACAACATTTGATATTTCACACACACGTACAGCCTCAATGGCAGATGCACAGTCAGTTTGCCCTTGATTGTTCACGGACCATCTTTGACTGTTCCAGAACTCATGCGTAGTGGCCCATAGAAACAGCCACTAATGAGGCATTTATGGGTGTTCGGGTTTAATGTTTGTGAAGCAGAATCGCTTGGCCTAGTTTTCTCTTGCATTAAAGCAGCTAATTAACATGAAGCACATTGGCTGGGTTACCTGACAACACTTTAAACATTGTACAATAGTAGCGCTACTGCTACAGCAACACGAGGGCAAGAGGTCCCATTCAAGAGCGTGAGAGTTTAACACTCAATATGAAAGTGTTACACAAGAACTGGGAAACAATCCAAATGCACCGTACCAAACTGAGACCAAGAAGGCATCACAACACGCAAGCCTGAACCAAACATATGGGAACAAAAGGGCTGTTTATACACAGATTAATTAGGCAAACAAGACTCAGGTGAACAATATTACTGTGGGTAAATAGGAACAGAATCAGGAAACACAAAATACAGATTTATAAATAAAAGACAAACAGACAGACCAACAGCAAGCTACTGTACATACATTGCAAATATATGAGGGGACACATGAAAACAGTCGCACCTAACTGGCACAAAAATATTTAAAGAAAGCTTCACAATGTGACATCAAGTTTTTCTTTAAATTATTACTGTGGCTACTTTAATTAGTAAACCCTCTCAACTCAAGAGAAAGTGGTACTTTATTTTACTGAGTGAACGGTTAGACAGCCCACCTAAATCTGTAAATTCTGTGAATTTTAGAATAAATGAGAATATTAGGTGACCATGTTAAGGAACTGTCATATTAAGACAACAGATATGAATAAGACCATGACAGGTTTGGCAGTTGTCAGTGTTTAAGATGACTAGTAAGGCCCTTGTGTGAACGCTTTTGCTTAAAACTAATGAATTATTGATTTATATGAAGCTATGCAATGACACAATTAATTAAAGGAAGAAGGGTGATTTGCTTTAAAACAGCCCGGTTGTTTGGCATATTAATGTACAATAAATGTCATGTTTTATATGGCTGTGATACAGTGATTCTGATATTAAAAATTAAAAGACGGGAATTACTGCAGTTTTTGCACTGAATCCGTGGACTTATCCGACCCCTATGTAAAGTTTAATGAGAAAGTCAGAGAGATTGAACAAACATTTGTCTGACAAATGTTTAATGGGATTTGTACACAAAAAGCACATATGCTTACAATAATTTCCAAATGAATGGAAATATAAAAGTTGTGTCTCTGTACATTATAGAAAAATAAAAAAAATGTCTGGCAGACTGATGTGCTTTAATCCTCATTGAACTTGTCTACAGTTTTATCTGACACTTTCTGCTCTAATGGCTGAACTCTTGTAAGTCTTGCTACTATGATGTCTGAACTATTTGAGGCAGCTGTCTCAGCTGAATGACTGTATATGATTTCTGACTGCATGTTGATTTGTTGAGCACTGTTTGTAAAGTTATAAACTCAGTTCACTCATAGTATGACTCATTGAATCAAACAACTTTTCTCCCAAAGTTTTGAAAGCTGTTACAGTGTGATATTACTGCTGTTAAGAAAATTAACAAAAAAAATTATAGAAATCTTAGTTATATATATAAAATTTTAAATAATAATACTGTTGTTGTGTTGTGATGGTATTAAATGATACTCAAACCACTGAAGGTGTAGTCATTACCTTAATGTGGTTTTTGCATTCAATCTGTCCCCTTAAATTCTTTTGTTGATGTATTTCATATTGTATAGGCATAAAATCACTTAAGTTACTATAAAATTCCCATGTTTCTCATGTTTTGTTCATTTAAAGAACACCACAGTACTACAACAGTACAGTCCAAAATATCATGCCACTGTACTGGTGCAGACACACTCCTATGGTTGGTGCCTGCATGTTTCTGTGCTCCTGTAAGGTGATTTCTGTTCATGAGGGTGGCTGTCAGTCCCAGAACTGCACTGAAGGATGCGCTGAGGGATCAATTAGACGTCATAAATGACAGAGAGATCTCTTATCATTGGTGCTTTCATCAGGACCCCAGCTCCCATCAAACTCTCCAACCTCCCCGTGGGAAGGAGGCGATCAGCTGGGAGTGGCAGCAGCATGTAGGGCAGATATCAAAGCAGCTTTAGAAGCTCTGAACAGAAGCTCAGGCAGAACAGACTGTGGGAGACCGGCTCACGCTATGTCTGGTTGCGTGTGGACGTGGGCAAGGCAGGTGGATCTAGAGTCGGTTCTAGATGTTGATGGGGAGGTGAACATAAAAGTCTGGCTGTGATGTGAAAGTTAGCTATGGGAGTTGATGCTCTGTTTGAGGGCGTAAGAGTGTAGAATTATCTCATTGAATAATCTTTATCGATATTGTAATAGTGTATGGCATGTTTCTGTGTTGTTTGATTGGTAAAATACTGTAGAAGTACTTTATTTACTTTTATATAATACAAGTGTCACCAATAAAAGCTGCATGGCATTATCTGTGAGTTAGCATCAAGCCATGCTTGTCCTGTCATAGATGAATGAATTTAATACCTGAAATCAGGAAGCAGTTACAAACCTCTTTGTCTGCATAAAGTTTTTCAATGACCCTCGTGTCTGACGTCACAGGCAACTAAGACATCATCAGTTTAATGTTTGTAGACCTCATTTCTTCAGAAGTGGCAGTCAGTCATCAGGATGGCAGCAGTGCTTCAGAGAGCACCAGACAACACAGTGCTCTGCATTCTCAGAAAAGGCCCTCACTTCACACAGACTATTAATTTTGGGATAAAGAAGGATTAAGACAAATATGTTGCTGTTGATTTAATATTGCGCTCTAGAATTTTTCTTGACATTTTTGAGGCAGTCACTTTTTAAGTTTTTGAAGACATCAGAAAAATCTGAAACATTAGCCAATATTCAGTCACCCAAAACACCCTTGCAAGTGCATAGCAACACCTTGACAACCTTGTATAGTCATTACCACTAGAAAAAGTCTAGTAGACCTGAAAGTGTCGCTGTCGTTGATTGGCTGATTGGTTTGATGTGGAAATCCTGATTGGCTACAATGTTGCATGTGTCTGTACCATAAATACACTGTAAGTTGCTTTGGATAAAAGCATGTAAATGTAATGCAGATTAAAAGTCCTTATATTACTATTTTCTCTCCACAAATTCTACACTTCCAAGCTCATGAGTCCTCATCTCTCCACGAGAACACAAAGCATTAAGATTGTATGTTTTGTATGTTTGTTTGTACGTTGCTTCTGGCTCTTTGTCTTATGTGGTTTCTCAGATTTACCCACAGTCCTTTGCTCTGCTAAATGCTTTTGAGAAAGCTGCTCTCTGTGGTGCTGTGTAACATGTTGTAATTATTCCCTTGTGAGGCACTTAAACAGCATATAGTCACTGTGTCAGGAAACTGTCAGAGGAAATGGAATAGATCACAATGGATTTGACAGAGATGTATGTTGCACAAGGTTTAATTTCAATCTTTAGTTAAACTGGTAGATTGTGGCACTAGCAGTACCAAGAAACACATGCTTTTAAAGTGTTTATTTTATACGCAGTGTAAAAAGATATGTTTTATATGCACTGAATATATAATATATGCATTCCTTTGAATATGATGTCTGTATTAATGTAAAATAATTGATTGCATAAAGTCCCTCAAACATATAAATGAATGTTGGAAAGCCAGCTGTCCAATATTATTACATTTTATAGTGTTTTATAGTGGAATTTGCCTTTAAAGGAGAAAAGGGAGGTTAAATATGAAGATTTACAAAATTTCAAAAACAAATTTGAAATGGGATCACATATATAATATATACATACACACTGGGTATTGTATCATACCTGAAGATCTGAGTTTGTCCCTGTTTCTTTGCCACAGGCTCCATTACTTGTGTTGACCAGCACTATATTCAGTGATGGTAAAATTTTATTTTAACCTAGATCTTATTGCTCACTTTATATGTTTATCCACTGTGGTTTGGCCCAAAAGACTCAGTTTAACTGTTGGCTTAAACGACAAAGCAGCAAAATAATTTATACAATGACATAAAAATGGTTATGTTACCATAAATTACCTCAAAGCCTGAATTTTCTGTTCCTACAAACTGTCCTAGGTGGAATACTAATCAAACTAATAAACAAAATAAAACAATTGGTTGTAACTGTGACTGAAAACATGAGAAATGGATATTAGGGATTTGAATGCCCCCATTCCAAGTGTGTTTCAAAAGATAGCAAACCTTCCAAGATACCTTGTTTGGATCTGAGGCAACATCTCAGGTATCCCTTTGTGAAGAAAGCATTCCCATAATGCACTGTGAAAACAATATCAAAGATGGCATTATAAATAAACATCCATTTTTATCTAAGTAACCATAGCCTGACCATTTGATTTTAGATTAAAGGTGAATTATTGTTATGATGGCTACTAATAATGTTTATGATAATACCAGATGATGAAGAGTATAATATAAGTTAAAAGCTTTGTGCTTTGGTTTGATGAAAGGAGCTGTGGGGTAACAGAGGCTGAAAAACATCAGAAGCAAGATTTCTTAATTTCATTACTGTGAGAATCTTGATAACAGGGTCCAAAAACAGCTTTTACCTCAGTAAAAATTGTGGCATAAGATGTATTGCAAATGTGTTTTTTCCAGTTCTTTATGGTGTGACATCATACATTGATCTTTTCATTAGGACCACCATAAGTATAACAAGGAAAATGTATTGTTTATTTTATTCTGAAATCAAATGATGAATTATAAATAATATTCAAGTTATGTTCCTCATCGCTGCCACCCATCTCATGAGGAAGGTCAATCTCAAACAAAGAGCCTCTTTGAGCCTGGAATTTTTTTCTTAATCATGGTGAGATCTTTCTTTAACCCAAGACCTGGGTATGTTCCTAAAGTACCAATGCAAGCACTGAACACATATGTCTAGGACCTACTCCTGTAGCTCAGCTGGTAGAGCATTGTGTTAGTGTTACAACTGGTGATGGTGAATGTAGGAGAAAGACAAGAGAGGATCCGAGAACAGTCAATGTAGTTTAATAAGTAAAATCCAAAGGCAAAAAACATAAATATTCCAACACAGACTTGACAAGGACTGAACACAAACACAGGGAATTAATAAGAGTCCAAATAGTGAGCAGGTGAGTCTGTGAACAGCGTGATTGTAAATGGAGCACAGGTGAAAGCAAGACGGCAGACTGGAGTGTGGGATGCTGGGAAATGGAGTTCTTAATGTTCTGGTGACAGTGAACGTGTGAATCCAGGTGAAGGATCTGCCGCAATGGATGGACCCGTGACAGTTAGCAGCCAAAGATTGTTGGTATGCAAGTACTGATAAAAATGCTTTGGTTCACTCAAAGAGAGACTTTCTGCAACCAAGAAAATAAAGGAAGTAGATAGTCAAGGATATTTAACTTGTTGTCATGTCCTTTGTCTCCTATGGTGGTTTGGTTGAACTCTACTAGTATGGCTGCTGCTAAATTGTTGGTTTCTGTTGAGACATGCTTATAGTTGTGAGTGTTGGTTCACTGGAATACTGGCTGATTCGGTGAATGATACACTTTTGTACACATTTTGTCACAAACCTGCAGTTGACAAACTACTACAAACCCCATTTTCACTGCTACAAAAACATATTTTTAATCAAAATCATGCAAAATGCAGTTTCATGGCCAGTCATTTTTCTCAATTCACTTACCATTGGCAGATGTGGCAAAAACTGTTGGACCCTGCTTGCTAATATCCGCTAGACCACAATCTATGACTGTCATCACAGTCAGGTTACCATACAGATGACCCACAACAAACAGTCAACAGCCTCTGCGCCTGCTTCATTTACACCCTCAGATTGAAAATCAACCTGAAATGCATGTGAGATGGGTTCAGATGAAAGGAAGTGAGGCAGGAGGCTGGACCAGGACACTCTTTTTATAACAGCAACAAATGAGCGTCCTGGGGCAGAGCTTGCTGGAATCGACTGCAGATTTAGCAGAGAAGAATGTGATTGCCCTGGAGACCTGTGCAGTTTTTTAAAGCATGAAGCGGCAAGGTTGTTGAAGAGAAGCTTTAGTAGATCATCTTCTAAAGACGAGGGGAGAAAAGCGCTGGTGCAGAACCGATGGAGGAGGCGGGCAGAATTACAGAGTGTTAAATGACCTCCACTCTCTGAGAGGATAGACAGAGCTGGATAAAAGGGGAGATACAAACAATGAGTTCCCAACACATGAATGCTAAAAGGTCTTAACACAAACTCTCTTCTCTGGTAGCCATGAACAACAGCAGCCATTTTCACACCACTATATAAACTGACTCACTCTATTTATTTTTATTTCTGTATAGTGTGTAGTGTGTGGCATAGAGTTGTGTATACATGCACATTGTACAGACATTGTTAATTCCAACATGACAAACATACTCTTTGTATTATTTTTCTAAAGGCTGCAATGATGAGTGTAGCAGTATCGGGTGACCTCATGTAAGGTGATTTCAACACAGAGCCAATATGTTTAAATGACACCAGCAAATTCTTTATTTTCTCAAATTCCTCATTGACCTGAGGCCAATTGTTTGAGTAATGACCTAAAGAAGCTTTAATGCAGAACTGTGGGTATAAACACAAAGTTGACGTGTTGGGAGGCATGAGGACATTTCAGTCAATAACAGAAAACATAAAGAAAAGTCACAATGAGGGGAGTAAATGACTGAAAGTGTCATTACACAAACAACACATCAAAGCCTCTCTAAAGAGCTTTTAGAACAAATACACCTGTCAGCTCTATTATTTTACCATGCTTTTACCATTTACACTAGCCCATTTTCAAATTGGCTGGTGTATTACATTGTACCATTACTGCCTTTAGCTTCAGAGAGGCTGGATTTAGCCCTGGAGGTAAAAGGATTTACTTTGAAACACTGGTTTATTGAACCGTGATGAAACTTCCTTTGGATTTGATTGAATATAATATTGTCCCATAATGATGTTTAACCTGCAATGGCCAATGAGTCTCAAAGCCCATGTGTCCTAATAACACATGCAAAGTTTGGTCATTCATTTTTACTACTGTTAAAAAGTTAAGAATGGCTATTCATTGTTATGGCAGTACCCTTTAAAATGTAATTTTATACGCATGGTTACACTGAAAGCTCCAGATAATAGACCAAGTTAACAATTTTACCCAATAATAGTAACAAGATAAATTAAAATTGGCCATCATCTAATAAAATCTTTAGACAATGATATATTGGTTGGTTTGGTTTGTCATATTTTAGACACTGTAATAGTGCTACAGTAAAATCATACAGTACTTCCAGATTCTCCTAAGTAATAAATCTTTAGGTCTTTTCATTGGTGAAAAAACTTTTTTACTGCCCAGTTGAGAGTTTTTACTGTAAAAGAACATCTTTTTATTTCTGCGATTGTGCTTCATTTGGTAGGACAAATGTCAAAAATACTTAATTTATTAAATTATTGTAGACACTAGATAAAAAACGTAAAATAAAAATAAAATAAGTAAAAAGATGATAAATGTGGGTGGTTTTGAGCCACACAGTTTGTTATATGTAGTCTGGCTGTATCTGTTATCTGTGAAATCTCTGTTTTATTATAAGCATGAAAATGCCCTAGATCTTGGAATTGTGGTGCTCTGAAACCACTGTTCTAGAATGAACTGCAGCAAATAAGTTCTTATCTTAGTTCTAAGTGTCACATGCTGTTTTCTGCTACTCTAGAATCAGGTATGCCATGGTTTCCTCAACTACTGTAGCCATTGATGAAGTCAGTCACTCTGTGCTACTATATCAGTGAGTTAAACTGTCAGCAGACCCTTGGTAACCAGCATAAAAAGATGGTGCATGTGTCATACATACACGCACACCTGTTGAAAACTTGGTATCCATACTGGTCCTGTTGCTCCAAACAACTTTCACACTGACACATTAACTCTGCCAAACAGGAAGTCGGCCATTTTGACTTTTCTTGGCATTTCAGAAGTGTTCTTTAAATTAACCTTCTATTAAATCAACATTATGTAATTCAAACTCAATGTGCACATTGAAAAATGTTTTAAATAAATTCTAGCTATTGACTGAGACAAATTATGTTTAAAACAACACTGATCTGATCTGTTTGCACAAATACAATTTACATTTATTCATTTGGCAGACGCTTTTATCCAAAGTGACTTACAGTGAATTCAAGGTACACATATATTTTTTTTTATCAGGACTTGCCTTCCCCTGGGATCAAACCAACAACCTTTGCAGTGTTAACGCAATGCTCTACCAATTGAGCTAACAGGAAGGCAATTTAGTGTATTTAGTGTAATTCTGTGTCAATATTTAGTATGTTACTGAGCAACAAGCACAACATGAGTAGTTTGTAGTTGTGGTCTACTGGTTAAGGAGTCAGGCTTGCAATCAGTAGGTTGCTGGTTCGATTCCAGCACCGGCAGGTAGCTTCGGGTGTGTGTGTGTGTGTTCACGACTTGCAGTGTGTGTTCACTCCTCATGATGGATAGGTTAAATGCAGAGGTCACATTTCGGTTATGGGCAACCGTAACTGACAAACACGTCACTTTCAGATTCTGTTAATATGCTAATATCAATCATACATCTTAAATCCATGTTACTGTGATACAGTGACTTTAAACAGAGGTTCTGCTGATAAATCATACATAAACACGAGACAGAGAAGGTCGGCAGACTGCTAACCGCCAGTTAATGAATGATTGTATTATATTTACCATCATGTACAATTATGTGCGACATCTACATCATTATGCTCTTCTGTTTACGTAAGACAGGCCTGCTGCTGTAAAGATTATTGCACTACAGTGTATTAAACTGTGTGCTCTAAGCAGACAATATTTATTACAGCTGCTTGTTGGAACCTGTAAACAGTTGCTGTATTAAGTGTCATGTTAAATTAGACATGTTTTGTCTTAACCACATGTTCAGAGATATTTTTAGGAATAAAATGTTTATAAAAGTTAATATCACTGACAAGCTTTAATTTTGGCATAATATGGCAATAACATGCTACACCTCATTTGTTTTCTGCATTTCTGTATTACTTCTTGTCTTCTCTATGTTACTGAAGTGAATACATTTAAATACTGGTAACATTTTAAAGTTGTTAGAGCTCAAATACTCTGCCTAACCATTAGCTCTGCCCAACAGGATGTCGGCCATTTTGGATTTTCTGAAAACTGTGTGTTGTGAAGGCCTAAATACTTCTCTTAGGAATTGTAATGTAATGCAATTTTGTCACCAAACTTTGACATTGAAAATGCAAGATTGCAAATATGCAAATAAATTAAAGTTCTGTTTTATGACATTTGGCTGTGTGTAATAAAATAATTAAGTGACAAAATCATACTGAGATTGAGGCATTGATGATCTGTGTAAGTGTCTATATGTGGCTGTTGTACTAAAATCACTGTGATGGATGTTCTATTGACAAACTTCTTACCCAGCAACAGTGACAATAACAAACCCTTCAGATAAACAGATCAATGCTAAACATCACAGAACAAGCCACTAAAACGTCACAACAAAAACACCAGCAGAGAAGACTGGGACAGTTCAGCTGTCATTCGTTCATGACACAATGCATCCTGGGATTCATGAATGAGTTTTGTACTCTGCCGGCATCCAGCATGAATTGTGGCTTTTTGTTGACTTTCACCATTGTTGTGTTACATGTGTTGATTGATAATGTCTCTGTGTGTTTAATTTATTCAGTACTTTAAAACTTTCTCATGTTTTAATCCTTTACCGTAAAACTGTTTTTACTGTTATTTCACCATAATAATATGGATAATCAGGGTTGCACAAGCTTGTGGAGTCCATGTCAGTCTGACTGCATTTGTGGTGAAACAAATACAACTTTCTTTCTCAAGTTTTTTTAAAGTTAAAGATAGTTTCATTCAAAACAGAACTCATAATAACAGGATTTTCACTGTTATTACATTTGCTTATGTTCTCACTTCCAGCTGTCAGGATGGTGGCGGCTGCATTTCTGCCGTCATTATCATTTACTCTTCACATTTACAAAATGTGCTGCTGCTGTCTACTACAAATGCCAAAATTCATGTGTTGCTCCTAAACTACACAACTCATTCTGAGTGTCCAGACGATACAACTGTGGCGATACACAACTTTGACAATACACAACTGTGATGATACACAACTGTGATGATACACAACAGTGACGATACACAACTGTAACGATACACAACTTGTATTAGCTTGTATTAATTTTTTGTCCTGAGAGTTGAGTTAGAAAATGAGTTACAATCAGAATGTTAATTTATTTTTTATTTAGGTATCTTTTGAAATTGTCTAATTCTTTTCCTCACAGTGTTGTGGGTAAAAAAATCAAAGAAGACATAAAAGCACCACACCACCTCCACACTAACGTATGTACACACAGCGCACCCACAGCTTTGATGTTGTACTGAATTTCACCTGAGGCAACATTACTCCTCATTTTAAAGCATATTTCTGCTCCTTGTCAACGTCAATATCACCAGAAACAAAGCAAATGAACATCTTTACATTCCTTTAAATCTGTTATATGTAATGTCTTCATTCTAATTCAAGTGAAAAATGGGGCAGAAACAAGTGAATTAGAGGCGAGGAACTCTAAGGGGGAAGTTATATAAAGTCATAAAGTAAATTAATATCTATTCAGATTCACAGTTTGAGTTTTGATTGTTAATTATTGCAATTGTTTTAGCAACAACTTACAGATGCAAATCTTTGCAGAAGTGAATCGTTGGTAAATTCTGTGTAAGAATTCTGCTTGGACATTATACAGAAATTAGTCTTATCTAATCTGTTATAAACAGAATAAACAGGTGTAAGTTTTAGTATAAAGTGCCACAAAAGTGTATTCTATTCTTTAGAACAATGACTTTTTATGAACTTAAAAAAGTTAAAAACTAAGCTGTCAGTAACCCTGCTATCATAACTTCATGCAATATTAAATTTACAGCAGTATAGGAGAGCATTTTTCATTCTTATCTGACTGATTTAGCTGCCTGTGTCCGTGGGCAGAAAGTGAGGGGGTCTGTGCTGTATATATCCTGTTAAGCTGCTATCTTCATATAGGAGTGTTGTGATCTGAGTTTTATTGCCTTCAGGAAGTGGATGTTGTATCCCTGCTGTCTGAGTGGGAGATCTGGGGATGTGTGAGTGAAACAGCAGGGACTCTCTCAAAGACACAGGCCAGCCAGTGATATTAGATTAGCTGGCATCTACATCAACAGCAGGCGGTACAGGAGACAATGTCAAACACTAGCACAACCTGACTGACAGAAACCAAATAAAACCAGTATTCATTTTTGGGAGTGAAGTAATTTGACTTTGAAGAACTTTTTATAGGATTTGTGTGACAGACTTACAGGATTGTGACCAAAAATAACAACTTGAGCACTAAGTCCTTTATTACTAAAGCTCTTTCTCTTCTCTTCCTTCCTCTTTCTGTTTTCTCTTCACTTTGAAATGTCATTTATATTTCTGCACATGCTGTTGTGTGTCGTAACTGGTAATGAGACATGCAATGTTATGCAACAGAAAGTCACACCAATCACATCAAACTAACATAATTACCACAATTCCTCTTTGGATAGAAAAATTTCACCATTACCTAAATAAATTGCTTGCTTGGAAGTTATTTTAATAAATATGTAAATGGATTACTAGGAATCTGGGGAGCTGCAGTGGTCCTTGGGTAAGAAGGATAGCTCTCAAAATTTCTCAGGCCTTTTTCGTGAGCCAGCATCGAAATAAATTAAAGTAATGGCTCTCTGTAAATGCCAGGTCCATTAGTGGCACAGAGAGAAAGAGAGGGACATGAGGTTTGAAACCTTCTTAAAAAACTGTGTTTAATGTTTCTCAGTGCTAATGGTCTGCTGCACATATATGGGAGGGGCTAAATATCAGACTATCACCTCACCTGAATACTGGTACAAATTTATGCCCTCACACATGAAAACAAAACAGTTATGATAACAGTACTCTGCTTGTGTCACTGAGAGGGTGTTAAATAAAGATTCTACATAAAAAACACAAATAACAAGCACAAACAATCTATCATTTATATCAGAAAACTGGTGACTGCTGAATATAATGCATGACTGTTGGAAACACTGCACTGTACTGTACATGATACTGTACTGTACATGACACTGTACAGGTTTTGCGCGAGGACCTGTATTTTACAGTAGATATATAGTTTTGTGATTACCAGTACAGTAAAAGTAAAACAGTAAAAATCATTGTCATAAAATTGTACACACATTACAATACTAACTTAATTTGCTGGGTCCATGAAGCAAAATCTTTACCATGTTGTTTTTTTTATCAGTGAGATGACACATGTTAAGCATGGCAGTAACTGTTACTTAGGCTGAATTTTTAAGAGTGAATGAATGATGTAAAAGTCCAATAATGTAAATAAACCTCCTTTAAGACTCAAGAATTATGATCTGGGTAGCACCAGTTCAATCCATTACTGGCTATATATATATATATATATATCTTCTTTTATCTTTTATATTGTGCATAAATTTCTTTAGGAATTGGACCAATTCAGAACAAAGACAAAAGCTTCCATTGTCTCCTGTAGAACGTCATGTTTTCACCTTTAGACTAATATATGTAGCAACTCAGTGTTTAGTAATTTAATTAAACTAATGACTATGCAGATACAAAAGTCAAATCTCTACAGGACAGAGCAATACATTCAAATACACCAGTCAGCACATTAGTTCTTTTTCAAAAGAGTTTGAGTTGCGCTGTTGTATACAAACGTCCTCAGATCCCTGAGTCAGGTCCTGTCATGTAGTGGAAAACTTTAAAAGTGAATGTAAATCACAGCAGAGATCACATCCCTACCATTGCCTATGGCTGTTTGGATGCCCATTTACTTATTATCATTATGACTTAACACGTTCATTTAACAAATGTACCTAATTAGACATAATTTGATTTCTAAAAACCAAGAGGTCAGAATCCTTTTGCCCTCTGTCTCTCTCTCTCTCTCTCACACACACACACACACACACACACACACACACACACACACACACACACACAGGTAAACATGGTTACATAACACAATATCATCTACAGTGTTTCATGAATATTTTTATACTTGTGCTTTGATTAGATATAACACAGAGTGTGAATGCCTCATTTGCTTTCTAAATACACTAACCATTAAAAAACTTTGAGACAAAGTTTTGTTTCTGGTAAACACACTGTGCTTTCTCACACAGATGTGTCTGGGCTCAACATGCAAAATTCACTGAGCGTTACAATTTTGCTTCAAAATAACCTGAAAGAAAAACCATGAAAGAAAGTGGTATGGGTTTGGAACTGCATGACAGAATTATTAGTTCTGGGTGAACTGTCCCTTTTCAGTTCAAACTTAATTACACCTTTAGTTCATTTTATATAATACATGTTTTATTTAATGGGAAGCCATGAAACAGGCATAAGGAGACATACTGTAGCTTTTAGTCAGACAGGGAAAGGTTATTTTGAAGCAAAATTGTAACGCTCAGTGAATTTTGCATGATGAACCCAGACACATCTGTGTGAGAAGCACAGTGTGTTTACCAGAATTCATCTGGGTGTCATTGCCTTTGTTTGAGGGCAATGTGTGATTCTTTAAAGACAATATTTCATTTAAGGTCATAAATAAAATATCACTCTATTTTGACTTAGATACCAGCTACATTATTGTATTTCTGTCACAGAGAATCCCATTATTATTATTATTATTATTATTATTATTAATAATAATAATAATAATAATAATAATGATAATAATAAATTAAAAAGTGAGGTATATATTTAAAAGGAATTAAAAATACCTTGTTGTCTTATATGTCTTAATATGTCTTTTATTCATGGTACTTTTACCTAAAAACATACTTGCTCTAAGTATGAAGTTACTGAAAACTAGTCAACACTTTAGAATGACTGTCAATCAATCATAATCCAGCATTCAAAAGTTATTTTTACTTTCCGAAGCAGTTTCAATCCTCCGATTTGATTGGCTGAGTGGAGCTGCTGGAGTGCCTATATTTAAAACGACCGCACCAGGAGCCACTTTACTGTGGTATCATTTCAGTTTATTTTCCTGTAAACACTTAACAGAGGGCAGTGAGCAGTCAGCCTGTGGTAAGTGTGAGTTTATATACATTTATATACTCTGCTGAGTTCATTGTTTTTGTGACATGTTCAAAGACTAGCGGTCTGGCTGGTAATACAGATAAATGAGCATTCAGGGGTTGCCAGGTTGTGTTTTAAAAGAGTTTGTGACAGTCTGAGCTCAGCAGTTCTGTCCTGCATTCATTTTATTCTGTCAGGAGAAAAACTAAAGAAATTGTAAAACTCATAAAAACAGGATAATAATTTACTTACAGAAATGTAT
The DNA here is from genome assembly GCA_036877545.1 of Yasuhikotakia modesta. NCBI lineage: Eukaryota > Metazoa > Chordata > Actinopteri > Cypriniformes > Botiidae > Yasuhikotakia > Yasuhikotakia modesta. Next base: position 17,401 of record JBAJNP010004235.1, on the reverse strand, counting down.
TGTATGATATAATTTGTTTCTCTCTGAGCGTAATATTTAATATCCCATGCCATCTTTCTTTATTTCTTTTATATGATCAGCACATATTTCTGCTTAATCCTCATTTGTGGCTGTTCTGTGGACTGTGTAGCAGCGACCACATGACAAATCATTCTGTTAAACCATCTCTTTACTAAAGTCTGTGTCTGAAACCTTTAAAAGGTTCATAATGAGACTCTATCTGGAGACATGGCTGATGTTATATTTAATATAACACCAGAGGCCCAGGAGAAAATAGGTCCTCTCTCTCATGGGCTATTTTGTGGGCTATACAATAGAGGACCTCAGTGGGTTGGAAGTTGTACTGAAATTCTAACCTTTAAGAGAAATATACCTTCATACTGACTGTTAAGTAGTTTACAGACTAGCTCTGTTTCAGAGACAAAGACAAGAATAATGAAGAACAATGGAACTGCTAACATCAAATAATTACGTTTGTTTAATGGGCCCTTAAAAGCATGTAATGGACTTGTGTTTTTCTCGTCTGAGCTTTGACATCAGGGCTTGAAATAATTGCTGCTAAAGGTTTTGGTGCATTTGTGTGATCAGCCATTAGTGTTTTCATGATGTCATTCTCTGACAGCCAATGAGGAGGAGTCACATGACATTAATTAACTATTCAGATGATTGGCTTAAATGAGACAGTTTTTATAACTGAATTCAGGTCACATACTTCAAAAATCACAGATGAGAATTTTTAATATCGCAATTATTTCTCTTAAACAGCAATGAAATCTCGCTTTCATTTCAAAACACGCTCAGCAACCTCTAATATGACATCATTCTTTACAAACAGATTTAGCCAATCATTGCTCAGCATTCATCAGATCTCTGCCTGCTCATGTTGGTAGACTTAAACCAACATAGGGGGTGCACTTCTTTATAAATACCACAAATCTTTCTCAGCAACATCTGGGAAATTTACAACAAGGTTAGACTGGTCAGTTACTGACGGAACTGCTAGTCCATTAATTTAGAGACAAAAAAAATCCTCACCTGTGCAGTTCACACAGACACTGTATGTTTCTGTCGTAAAGCCTTCTCTAGCTGCGCTGCTAGACCTGTATGCACTCCAAATGATGATATAGGCTAAATTGTTCTTTAATACAGTAATGTGTAAAAATGAAGTAAAGTCTCTTGTTTTATGGTTTGTAGTTTTACTGTTGATGGAATCTAAAAGCAGTTGCCTCTCAACATAAGAGATTAACAAGGAAAAAAACTCACCAAAAAGAAAAGAAAAGTGTTAGTGACCTTATAAGTGAAGAAATGAGGACAGAGAGAGTGACTGCAATAAAAAAGATGAAATCTTGAAGTGCTTGAAAATCTTGAAGTACACAGCACAAAAGCTCTCGCCACATGATCACGGCCGTCAGAGAACTACATGCAGAATGAAGAATGAACCACACAGACGATGTCTGTAGTACATAAACATCTATATGTTTGCTTTTCTGAGGGGAAATACTGACATACACCCCGTAAAAGAGTTTAATTTGAAGTCCCTACATCTTCATTAGTCACTATCCCGAACTGTGATGTCACAGTAAACAAGAAAAAGGTTATTTTAATTTTTTGTTGTTATTGTTAAGTTACTGTTTAGAGTGTGACATGCTGTGAGACAGAACCCCATATTTTAAATACTCTGCCTCATGACATGATCTCTGAAATGATCTTTACTGTTCTCTCATTCTACCAGAGATGATGAGTGTGTTTCTCAGCAGCAGAGCTGTGTTTGAGGACAGAAGACTTTATGCTGTTACATTCATCATCATTCTTCCTAATGGGTTGCCTGGCAACTTCCCAACTCCCTTTTCTGCATCGCAAATCTAAACACCTGTTGCCTCTGATCTTCCCCTTAATGCAAATATGTCAGGGCATCATATTCTTATTATGCAGGCTGCAATGTAGCATAACTAGCCTATAATGTGCATATGGGTAACTGACAGGTAACCCAGAGACAGATGAGGGTGTTTTAGATGCTGTAACTAGTCACTGCATTTATTAAATGTTTTGCCTTCACTACCTACTTTCAATGTTCCCGCAGGGTGACAAATGTTCCACAAAGTCTCCAAATGAATATAAGGCCATCAAACACATAGAGTGAAACAGCAGCTGGCCTTTTCAAGGTTTTAACCTTAGACTCACACTCATAAGCAAACTTTTATGTTAAATTATTTAAATACTTAGAATCAATGTAAATTTAAAATGTTAAAAAACTAACATTAATTAGAAATGAATTCTGTGAGTCACTCCAGGACTTTGTGATGATTTATGAATAATTATGTGAATAATTGTGATTTCTTAATTTATTGTGATTATTTTTGCCCTGTTATTTTTAATTAAACAGACCCCAAGATAACTTATATCCACATTTCCACATTGTTCATATTGTTTCTGATTTTATATTCTATGATAAGCACAATCCCACTACATGAAAATAGATGTTTTTGACAAAAATTATTCAATTGTGTAAAATTCCAGCTTGTGTCAACTGCCCATTTATATATTAGTATTGTGAGATGATGTTTGCCATGAATTGTGTTATTTTTCAGCATTCAGTATGTTAAACAGATTATTATGGATTTGAACAACACTCAACACTCACAGCACTTTGTGTTATGTACAGAAAGTACAGAAAATCAAAGATAATTCAATCTTATGTGTTTTCATCTCTTCAGGTCAACAATACTTTTCTATTTTATACAGCAACTGTCTTTTACTGAGACCGTATACTAGATACACCAGATAGCAATAATTGTCATTAGATATCATTTTAGGAAATATTTTCCACATCGTGTTCAGTTACAATGAGTACATTGAATGACGTAATAATTCCACCAGAAAAACTGTTTGTTGATGGATTGCAAATATTCATCACTTACCAATACAAGAACTTTACTTATATGGGACCATATTTTTAATCATAATTGCTTATTTTAATAAAAAATGACATATTAATGCATAAATTACAAACCTTCTGAGAAATTCTCCATGTTCTTCACTGGATAAGTTCACAATGTCATCATTCATTTCTAATCAAATGAGCTTCAACGCTAGCAAAGCTAAAAAATAAAGCTGATGAACCTCTCCTGCCTCTTTGACACATACAGGAGGAATGTCATTTTCAATGGACACCACATGAATTGCCTCCAATAATCTGGATTAAATGTGTCAGGTCTCATGCAGCTCTTAAGAGCTAATAATAACAGACATATAAAAACAGAAGCACTGTTTATCAGAACTAATTTATTTATATAATTTTATTTACATTTATTTACAAATGTACAATTATGTTTGCTTGCATATTTTATTATAAAATACACACTTGGACATTGAATTGATTTTGTCTTTGGGGATGTGTTTCAAAAGTAGACAGCTACATTTTTTGTACATGAATTAGAGATCTGCAACAATAATAAAAGCTCATATTCTCTGTTACTGTAACAGCATAACAGTATTTTCTCACCTGACAGTGTTCCTGTACACAAGCAGGATTTACATCAAACCCATTCAAAATAATTGCAGTGACAAACTGTTAAATGCTGGTCTGGTCATTATTGTGCTTTCGAAACCAATTGAATAGTTCCATAGGAGATACAAACAGAGCTAAAAAACAGAAGCACTTGTTAGATGAGTCAATACAGAGTTTAAATCCAGTTTCATACGCTATAGTCCCCGTAATGACCTACAGCTGAAGCACTCAGGACCGCTGAAGAAATTGAATTGCTCTGCTATTATCATAATGTCACTATTACTTCTGAAAGAAAGAGACGTTTGTTTGGTACAGATGCTGGGTTCTCATTTCAAAGCCCAGGCCTGTTAAATCTGATTTCATCTGATTCATAAGATTCTCAGATCTATGTACTTTATCTAATGTAATATTTATCATCACGCTTGACTATTTATAAAGAAAAACATATTGACACAGTGACTTTTAACCTCTAGAGGGAAAAAGTAAGAATGTTTTTTGAATTTTTACATGTAGGTATTGTATTATCCAATAAAGAAAATTAGGAATGAGTTATAGTGAATGGCAAGATGTTTTTCTATAAAAATAATTTTCTTCACATTTTTAAATAAAGCTTGAAGACCGAGTTATCAGCACATGGTATCTCTGAACAGCTCAGGATGTCCTATTTAAAAACAGCAAATGTGATCCGATTTTTCACAAGAAAAATGTCCTCTACTAAGGACAAAGAAATTACTGTGTGGATTCCAGGGTGATATTTGTGCGTATCTGGTCAAACACAGCATACGTCAACGTGTGCTGATAAAATATAAACTTTAACTGCAAGTTTTTTATCTGTAAATGTCCAGAGAAACAAATAAACTATAGGTTTGTTGAAAACAGTGAGCAAATTTCTGTTTGATTGACAGGTTAAATGACAAGGTAGTTAGCATCCTGATTAGTGAGACAGTGTTTGCAGATCATTCACTTAGCATCCATTATGAAATCTTCAAGTGACATGAAACATTTCAGAAGCTGCAGCCTCACACCACCTGCAAACAGCAGCAGAAATTTTACCTGAACTTTGTCTTTTCTCATGCAGCTTCTTCTTTGGTGGTTTTTGTAAGGTGGTGTCATATTAGGAGGCTGGTGGGTGTGATGCCACACAAGAATGTTTACATATCTCACCTTTGTAGTAAACAAACATTTCATTATGCCACAAGATCTTATTAGTATTTTAATGAAACACATTTGTGTGGTTTTAGCACATATAACATTTTATGTTTTAAACAGTGTCAATACACAGATATTGTACGTTTTGCTTACTGCTAGACACTATGAAGCTCTAGATTTGTTTCATAACAGTTGTTATGCTCCCAGGACTCAAACCTGTAACCTTGGCATTGGGAGCGTCACACTCTACCAGTTAAGCTACAAGAACTTTCATAAAATGTTTGTGTCTGTTATGTACAGACACACATGAGATCTGGAGATATTGAGCAGCATAATAGCACAATAACAAATCAAAATAACCAACAAAAAAGTAAATAATCTTCATAAAAGTTGCATGTGCAGAATCATGGACCTCATCTTCCTCAGCTGTTGTGTCCTGAGGTGCCTCAGGGAACCTCGCCCATACAGGTTCAGTAGAGTGACATTCATGCATCTGCTGCTGAGGTGAAACTGTTACACCGTTTGTGTGACTTTCATCTCACACATGCCTGTCAGCCGCTCCTGACGACTGGATTGAGATTACATGGGTTTTAACTCTCATCTCCTTCTTCTGCTCTCTTTCCTCTCATAAAAGTCATGCTGGAATCTGCCAGTGCTGCCTATGCAACAAAAGAGTCGCTTCTGAAACCCTTTACATTAATAAACTCTGTTTCTTAACTATTGTTGCCTTATATTGCTGTTGTCACTATTATAATTGTTATTAGTCACTCAAGTCGTATAAGACCAGGATTTTCCCCCATATTTTTTCAAAGGCATTTTAGGCTCGTCCTCTTGCATTTTAAAGCTTTTAAACTGTCCTAAAAATCTAAAATAGCAACCGTTCAATGTCATCTCCCCAAGGTGAATATGTAATTGGCCATTGTGATCGTTTCAAAGACAGTCGACACAATGACTCATCTGAAATCCTTCACAAACTCACAGACGCATTCAAAGCCACATGATTCAAGAAGCATCAAGAGTCACTTTGGCAAGTGCAATTTACAATTTACCATCACTTCAAACCCCTTTCAGAGGGAAAATTTATTCTCTTCCTGCTTATTTTGCATTCAGACAGTTAAGCTAACATGGTCGCAGTGATATCAATTTCTTAGGCCACCAGTTCTCAGATAACAGCCTATTTGTGAGGATTTAAAACAATTTGCTTAAGTCAGAATAGATTCTCTGATGCATTTTTTAACTCTTTTAAACATCCAGAAGGTGAAAATAAAAAAAACATTAATTATTATGTGCAGTTGTAATTTTTATTTAAATCTTCTCAGGCTTTGTTTGTTTCTACTTTTAACAGTTTTGTGGAGGTTCTTGCCAAAAGGTTTTTAATACAAATTTTAATGAGAGAAAACATTATTTTTATATTCTAAAATTAGATGAATGTGTAACATAATAAGCAAAGGAATTTTAAATTAAGATGTTAAACAAACAGGACCTTTCAGTTTTTTAAACCATTATATAAATAATATTTTATTACACATTAAATTTGATTCTGTTGAGTGTTTTTAGAAATAACAAGAAAGCAGAGCATTGCTTAAATGACAAAATGTTATGAAAGAAGAGCCACAAATGTAATGACAGCTATAGGCTTCAGTTTGAGGGTGTTCAAATCTAGCCACAGATGGTGCATTTATATAATCTTAGTGAAGCTCTAATGATAACTTGATAATTACCGCCAACATTAAATGCTTCTGCCACTATTCTGATGTGTCTGAGTTTGCATGTTTGTGGGGGGCAGACAGCAGTAAGTACTTCATTACCAAATAACTGACTCACGCAGTAACAGGAAGAGATGTAGCTAAACACAGGTGGAGCTGAGCTGTAGGCTAGTCACTTGATTTGTTTATAGTCACTTCTGTTTTAAATGACTGTCTATAAGAAGCTGAAAATCTGTTAGATCAAATGTCACCTTTCTTTTTCCTGACACACTGCGGCAGCCAAGCAAGCAGCGTTGAAAGTCTGTTAGTGAAACCTGATACGGTTTATACAGTAAATCTGACACTGACAGGTCATGAATATTTTCATATATACAAGGTACAGTTATAAAAACTTAAAAAGTCTCACAGGAGTTTTATTTTTGTTGTGCGTGTTACTCGAAACATACAAGTAATAATTTTATAAACCAATTATCATTTATTAAAAGAAAGCAAGAAAGCTATAATGGTTGCTCTGTGAATGAAGATGGGTCAAATGTGTTCAGATTTTTACTAATATCATTATGTTATCGTATGTTTTGAGATTTAACATTATTGCTACCACTGACAGTAATCAATGTACAAGAGTATAATAAATGTAACAGGCAAAATATGTACAGGGACAATATAGTTTTAATGACAAAGAAAACACTGTATTAAGTTACAAATATTCTATTTCATTTTTGTGCTATATTCCAGGTCTCCTCATTTGTGTGAACTGACTGAAATCTTGAAACAAACTTAAATTCAGCCTGATTCTTATATGAGTCGCTGGAGTTTTATGCATTATGCATGTGAATCGACTTGTCATTTTTGGAGCCTGGCATTTAAAATCAGACCATTTTCACAAAGTACAGACAATTATACAGATTTCAAGTGATAAAAGGGTGAGAAAATTGACAGAATTTTTATCTCAGCCCTTAAAGTTTAGCCAAAAGTGTAATCCTCCAAAACGAGTTAAATGAAGTACCAGGGTGACATTTAAATGTTGAGAACGATATGAGTGACGTAGTTGTGGTTTAAGATAAAAGTCTTCAGACTAATGTTTGTGTGTGTGTGTGTGTGTGTATGTGTGTCTGTGTGTGTGTGTTGCATTCGAATCCCTGAGACCCTGTGCATTTAAATCACTTTATGTCACTATAGAAAACAGACAAAGGGGCCATTATTTTATCATTTTGATATCAGAATGATTGTCAGGATTGCTTCAACGTTGCTTTAATGTGTCTATAGTGCTTCTCAGAGCAGCCTCTGGCATTCAGGCTTTCACTGAATTTACTCTCTCTTCTTCCTCATCAAATGCTTGTACGTCTCTTGAACCTGAACCCTTTAATGCAGGAGAGGAGTCTGGTGTATTGACTTTACACATACGTGTTTAATGCAGTTCAAGTGTGGGCAGGAAGTGGATGAAATCTCTTTATGATGTGAAGCAAAGTGTGTGAGGTGCATTCCTCTGGGTGCCGTTTACACTTGCAGAGTCAAAGCAAAATGAAGGATTCCTGCATCCTGTTTACATTCTGAAGGAACAACATCATACTGGGGAACCACTTGACACTGACGCTTCTTTTGGAGACACCCAATCAGAGTTTCTTCAGAATGCTTTTGTAATTGTGTGTGTGTGTTTGGCCGACATAAGCGTTGAGATTTAATGCATCCAACAGCAGCGTTTGGTCATTCATCTTGACCACTGCATCTGAAACCTCCAAAATAAATACAATCATCAGTGCGTTAATAACAACACATGCAGATGGATCAAGAGTTCAGAACAGTTATGAAGGAATGGACCCCAGCTGCAGAGCGAACGATGTGCGAATGAGAGGCAGATCTCTTGAGGATGAAAGAGCACAAATGGCTGGAGTGACTTTGCCAAGGTCACGGGCAGTAGTGCCAGAAATCCAGCCGCTTAATCATGAGACTCTTCAGTGTCTGGCCCTGGGCTCAGCCCCACTTATTGGTCCCCACTGAAGGGTCCGTGATGCATTTTGGCTCTTTTAACTCATACTAGATACCAACTTCACGAAAATGCCTCTGTGTTTATGTTGCTTTACAGTGTCCCATCAACACAACGAAGAGAAACGTTCCCTCTGCCGTCTGTGTTACTGAATCATCTGAGTATGAAAATCATGTCGGATTCTGACTTAAGGCAACTTGCAGTTTATGAAGGCAAATGTGTTGATGCTTATACAGATATTGAACCATTATTTTCTCCAAGCACTTACAGGTATTTCTGTAATCCTCACACATTGTACTGTATCCTCAGGCTGTATTTTAAAATGCTGAGTAACACAGAGGCATTTAAAATGTTACAAAAGCATGTATACCTCGAAAAGCCAAACAGGTGAAGCATATTCATTTAAGTGGACATTCATTCTGATGTAGTTTGAGAAACATGGGTTCTGAGTTTAAGAAACATGGTAATTCACAGCATTAAACAATTATTAAATTACACAACAATCAGTTAAGCAATAAAAAAAGTTCTGCTGTGTTGAATATCAGAACGGCTCAGTAGATAAAAACAGTCATGCTGATATCAAGTTAAATTTCAGTACGTTTGTCACACAGTTATCATATGGTGTAAACCAAATGCTCAGGTTATTGTATGTTCCACTTTATTCCATTTGGGGTGTTTTTGGAAATATCACACACAGCATTTTAAAGTGTGATGTACAATATTGTGGCGCTACTAGTGATGTATTTATCCTAGCCAATGGTTACACACTGTCAGCTTCTGAAACATCTACAGCAGGTTCCTCAAACTGATACAGGAAAATCTTCCTCCAAGCCAGTTCCTAAAGTTCTTCTTGTAAAAGGTCCAACCAAACTGAGCTCAGTGTAACTTTACCGTCTCTAGACCATCTCAAGCACATCTGCCATCTTTATCCATCATTTATAGGTCACGCCACAGGCTCTTGTCTTTTTACCACTAGCCTGAGATTTCTAACTGTCACTTAGAAAGACAGAGCGTATGCCATTTACAGAGACGCTTTTGTGTGGAGAGCCAGGTTAGTCCCGTTGTAATTATATCATTTAATGAATGAGTGCATCCTCAGGGCAGGACTCACTTTTGGACTGGCTCTCATTCTTCATTTCATCCTCTCAATGTCAGATCCAGAGGTTTTAAGGGAATCGCCCTCTCATCAGTTTCAACCCAAATGGGTTCTTGCAATAAAGACTTCTCCTGTACTTAATCATTTGCCCATCAGTTATAAGTCTCCTCTTCTGCTAAAGCTCACTAATATAATCATAGTTAGATTATAAAGTCTAGCTAGCAAGCAGCTATCTAGCAACATTGTACTTTTGCATTTATTGTTGATGTAGTTTTAAAAGTAGCAACCGAACTTCAATTAAAATATATCAGATGAAGTATTTTCACTGTGATGTGAAATATTTATGGAATGTCTTCAGAAAAAAATAAATCAATTTTGGGGGTCAAATAATACCTTTGCAAAACAATGCTGCCCCAAACTCTAATTTACCATTTAACTTAAAAAACTGTTAACATAAGTAATGCAAGGTAGATAAACCGTGTGGCATGTTGTATTTTTGAAGCAGTATTGCTCTGAGCATCATCTATTGTCAAGCTGAAGATTTATTTTAAATGCAACACAACAGAGACTCGATTACAGTAATTGGTTCTGGTAATATGAGAGTTTATAGATTGAATGTTTTTGTTCCAGTCTGTTGTCAGGGGAGCAGGTAGACTTTACCTGTCTGCCATTTCACGAGCAAGTGCATAACTTCAGATCTAATCATCAGAGCTTTTAATGATGACCCACAAACTATGTAATAATACACTTCCTGGAGCTTCAAACATTGGTGATAACTTAACCTTTAGTGATTGCTGGACTCATCTGAGTCCGTTGATAGTTTATTTCTTACAGTTCATTTGTCCAAATATGCATGTCTGTCTGAATGAACTGGATTTGCGGTTTTGCCATTTGACCTTAAGACTGAAATCAACAAAAAAATCAACAGAAGGGTCATATCTTATTTCCACGCTGATTTATTTATTTATTTTTAATTTGTTTTCATTTTATTTACTTAAACCATCACTAATGTTGTTTTTAAGAAATAGAATTGACCAAACCTACATGTTGTATCTTCTGATATGTAAAACACACAATTTCATGGTTAGCCAAGCATAATGATTACCAACACACAGTTTAGCATGTCTTTTGTAGTTTGTATCATAAGACAGGCCTTAGTTATCAGTGCAGCAGTTCTGATGCACAAGACTAGCAGAACAATGTTCTTTAGCAATGAAACACTGTGTATGTGTGTATTTACACCAAACACATTCATCTAATGTTAAAACATTTCTGCTCAAACAAGGTCCTGCTCTTTAATTAAGAGTCAGAATATTCAGTCAGAAATATTAGATTTGGGCTGCTTGGCAGAGGGGTCTTGGAGAAGAAATGTCTATGGTGAACTGGCACTGGAGATTAATTTTCTGTGTGTGAATTTATTGAGAATTAGCCCAGCATGAAAATGTTCTCGAAAGCATGGTTGCTAACCACCTAATCTCTCCCAACACAGGAAGAAACTAATAGAAACAGCCAGTCAACCCTGCAGAGACGAGTTGCTTTTAAGTCTTCCTCTTTAGTGTTGAAAACAAAACAGAGAATCAGCTTTTAATGGCTGAAATTGCTCTGTAGAAATTTGGGAGTTAATATTCTTGTCATGCTCTGAATTCTTTTCTCCACACCTAATTTGTATGAAAGTGAAAGAACACAGTTTGTCTTTTGGTATTTGAATGAGAAGATTTGTTTAGTAAAATAAAAAAACATGCTCTTATTTTGATAATAAGTATTTAAAATTAGCTTTATTATCTTTCTATTTTTAATTAGATGATTTAATGTGATTTTCAAATAGACGGATGAAATTAAGAGATAGTCTGTTACAGTAGGTTGCATTAAGCAACATTCATAATATCTCAGTTTCTCATTTTCCTGCATATTTAAACCTCTAGGAGACAAATCCTGAAACCAACATCTTGACACCTGTTACCTGTAATTGTATTACCTGTAACTTTAAAGTTGTTTTAAAATCAGTAGGTGATTTTATATTGTTTGACCTGCAGATGTTTATGAGACTAAAAGTCAAGCAGGTTCATTCCAGTCAAGTTTGAACATTTTTATGATGGTTATTATTTTAAAATATTGCTTTATGCCATAGAATATGTTAAGGTTAGTGTCACAAATGAATTGCATTTATATTAACTGATTTAAATTGAAGAAGTTGTAGGTCAAAATCATTTAAATGTAGGTCTTTCATTTAAATGGAAGCAAAATATTTTAAGAAATATTTAAAGAGTTTCACTGTGAACATGTTTTTAATCTTTCAGTAAAAATCTGAAGGACCAGTGGGAATTGGTTTATGTAGTCAGGATGGTAGGATACAGAGTTTGTGTTCTCAGAAATTACACATTTTAAGTAACAAATAATATAAAATATGTTCTTTGTAGTTTGAAAGTCTAAATGAAATTGTACACAGTAAAGTTATGATTTATGTATTATATTATTTTTCTTAGAAAAGTAATTGAAAAGAATTCTGCAGAAAAGCATTTTCTCCTGTTTGTAGAAAAGCAATGCAAAAAGAACAGTGTTAAAATAAAATTACACAAAACTTCTGCCATAAACATTTGTTGATTCAGAAAATATGTTCGCACTTCAGCGGTTTCTATTTTAAAACTTCTGTGATCACTGTAGAACTATAGCTGAGGAAATGAAAAAGTTAATGCTGTATATTAATGGTACCTACTGAAATTCACTTGATGTCAATGACAAACATTACAGTTTATTAAGTACTGTACCTTTAATTTCTATCTGTCATCATATTCGATTAGTCCTCTCATGTTCAGAGAGACACAGCTGCATTTCAGAGGTTGTTGATGCCAGTACTGGCCACCTGCTTGGACTGTGGAAATGTTTCTCTTCCACTCAGAGCCAATCAGACGTAGCCGACATGGAGAAAGTCAATACAGAATGTAAAGGAACATTTCATGACTCTAATTCCAGACTTTAATCTTGCTGCAATGAGAGCTGCTTTCACACTGGCCATTAGTTCCTCTTTGTACTGATCTGTGGCCAGCTGACTGCACTTAAACACTGCATTTATTCATTAGATATCTAACAGCAAAACTGGCCTTAGATCAGAATTAGAGCGCATCACTCTTAAAAAGCATTAGGAGCAGGACTGCAGGGAGAGGGAATAGGATTCAGTCAGGCAGGATCACTGCTGCTCCTTCAGCTCAACAGTTGCCATAGATACAGAGCGGCTATGATGTGATGTGTCGCTTGTATGATTTGTCTGTTGTTTTGGATCCCAATGTCCATAGAGTTAAATGAACTGTTTCATATAAAGAAAGTGTTTCACCTTATATGGGTATATATGCAAATGGTTTGACTACAAATATAATATATAAGCATTACATTAGAACACTGGAAGCGCACACACACACAGACACATATATATGGTCACAGTAGTGAAGACCATTTTAAAAGTAACTCCAGCCTGTGGTGAGGAAAAATGTCCTGACCTTACATCACATGCAACCTTGTGTGACTAATAATTTAATGGATTGGCTAAACCTGGTCATGAAAACTGCACATTTTATCTTATTTTTAGAGAAGCAGAAATATCGAACGTTCATCCTTCAGGTACAGCGTGTGTCTTTAAAATCATCAAGTAGCAACTTGTGTAGTTATTTGTCAAATTGGTTGAAAGTCCCTTCACATCCTGATAACAATTACAAAGCAAAATGGTCTAAAGGTGTGTTTTTAAAGCTAGCTAGCTGACCTCTCTGAAACGGCCCTCCCAACCTTTAATAAAAGGTCTCATCAGATGTTTGTTGTGTTTGGCACCTCATCCATCAGTGAGACCTGCTCTCTGCTCCTAGAATATATATTTTGGGGGTTCTTTTGTTCTTCTATCAAATGTTAAGAGGGTGTTTAAGAGGTTATGTTTTAAAAGTTGTCAGTGGCTTTATAACAGATCAGACTCAACCACCAGCCTCCAAGTTATGAGTGTGTGGAGAGAGAGAGAGAGAGAGAGAGAGAGAGAGAGGCAGAGACAGAGAAAGAATAATGAGAAAGGGCATTAGTTTATGAGAGCATAATAGTTGTTGTGTGTTTACTCCTCACCAGTGATGTTAAATGCAGAGGTCACATTTTAGTTATATTTAACCATAACTGACAAAAACATGTTACTTCACTTCAGAAGTATTCTATTCTTTTAGTAAACAAAATCAAAAAGTGATGATGTGTTGATTCATTTTTCAGGTGATATCACAATAATAAACACACTATTGTTTTATACAACCACTGTCATAATGTAACATAGCTAATGCTCACAACAAATCACAAACTTTTATCACTCACCTAAAAATGTGCCCACAACGGCCAAATAAAAAATCTGCAAGGACCGTCTCAGGAACTGCTGAAATCCTCCTTTAACCGTATTTCTCTTCTCGATTCAACAACTGATGCACAGAGGCCACAAGAAATGATGCAACTCTGGTGGAAAGGGTGAATTATCAATACTTCATCACAAACAATGGCATGTGAGAAGCTCTGTTGTGTAGAGACTCTTTCATTCTCTTCACTGTCAGGAAACAAGATTTTTCTGCTTGGCCAGTTTACTTGAAGAAGTAAGCTTGAATGAGCTAATGCAGCGCAATTCTTGAACATTTAGTAAAATAAACATTTGCTTTATTCACTACACAGGGCCACTGCTGGAGTTCATGTGAAAAAGGCAGGAAACAGTGACATTCATTTGAGCAGTAGCATTCAGCCACAGAATCCATTTGATGTTTTAAACATGTTTTTTAAAGTGGCCTCTTGTCTGGTTGGTAGATGTCACTGAGATTTTGTCACTGAGAACAATCCTCTTCTCATTTTTTTCGTTATTTGAGAGGTTGGCCAGTAGGTTGTCATTCTTTGGAAAAAAGTCATTTTAGATAAACAAGTGGTGGGTAAATAATGTTATTTCTGGGGGTTGAGATCTGTTCCTTTACACTTTCAAATTGAATGTATTTGTGTTGTAATGGACCCTAAAGTGATGTTTGTATGTCTGATGGTACAAAAAACTCCACAACTGGCAACACGTCAGTTTCTTGGAACAACCACAAAAGTTGGAACAGCACTAAAATTCTTTGCTGAAACTCTTTATTTATTGATCATGAATACGAATAAATTTTAATCAGAGTTCAGAATTCTGGCATGAGGTTCTGATGAACAAGCCAGAGTGGCAACGCAAGACACTTTACAATCCTGCAAACGCGACTGTCAGAACAAAATGTCAAATGGATCGATACTGTGTCTGTTTGGTCAGTAAACAAGAGCTGTAACATTTCAAATAGATCATCAACATATTTCAGAAGCAAAGTCTGGGCTAGCTGGCGTTGACAACGCTAGCATGAGAGAAAGTATAGGATTTGACAAACCTTCAACACAAGGACATTTTACTATCATTGCATCATATTGTCACGTTAAATTCAAGTGTTTATTGTCATATGCACAGTGAGGAAACCAAGTTCCCTGTGCTGCTTTCAGAACATTTTAGTTTTAAGTACCATGAAATTGGTATAATTTATGACACGTAATTCATCAATTACGATGAATTGCTGTGAATTTGCTCTGTAAGGGAATAAGCAAATATTTAGGATACAGATGTTTATCTGAAATGACATTGGGGTGTATAAAATTTAGGATTCTACCACAGGATTTATAGGGAAGGCTAATCCTTGCCCTGGCCACAGGTTTGCTGTTTACTCTGAGGTAAAATCCAGCACTCAGTAATACATCTGAACTGCTGTATTTAAACTGCCCAGACCGGCTGGTCTAATATCAATTCAGCTGAACCCAAAAGCCAACAGTGAGCTGAGATCAGCATCTACAGGTACAGAACCTCTGTTCAGTGTTGCCAACTTAGCAACTTTATAGCTAGATTTATTACTTTTCAAACCCCTTTAGCATTGTTATTTAAAGAGAGACAAATCTATTGACTTTTGGACATACCTTTGTGTAGACAGCAGTGGCCAGTTTTAAACAAAAAAACGGAGGTTGTGCAATGTAAGAAACAACTTGGCACTTGTAACTTTTTCTCTTCTGAACACTTTACCTGTAAATATATCCACTGGCCCTGCAGGGCTGCTGTCTGTAACTGCTGCTTAACATCTTGTTTGAATGGGTCATGTTATTTTTCAGTCAAATCATAGTAAGTAAAGATGAACATGTTCTGTCAGGGGAGCTCATACAAATTTACCTTTTGACTGCAGATTGTTTTTGATAATTTGATAAGCTGTGAGAGAAACTGGAGCAATTAGATGATCATTTTTAAAAGCGGCAGCTACCTTATTCTCTTGTTTTAAAATGTTAAAAACTGACAATATGGGGAAAAAAGAATATGTGCTCTGATGTCACAAAACAAAGCATGCCACAGTATTTCCAATTCATACAAATGTATACCTTGTTACCCCAGCAAAACAATTTGCAATTATTATATAATGCTAAATATTACAGCTAAAACAACATGTGAGTTGCTGTTTTAATAACAAAATGTGTGACCCAGTAAATCCTAATGCACTGACTAAATGAAAATAGATAGATAGAAATGATGATGGATGGGCTTTGAGGGACGTTACAAACAGATCAAGCTGAGATTCTTCATAATCATTTGTGTTCAGTCACAGAAACATGGAACTGATATTCACCACAGCAGCGCTTATTTAATACAACTGTTGTTTATGGAAGAGGTTGTTTTAAAGCATTAAAGCTAATCAGGAGGATTTTGTGTAATGAAGACCAATGGGAAGCAATCTAAGACAACAGAAATATTTTTGCTAAATACACAAACATGTGCTATTTATTAATACTGACTTTTTTGTTTATACATTTTTGTATTATGTATTATGTCTGTTGACGTCTTTGCTAATAAGTCACAACTTACAAAAAGAGAAAGTTTTGTTTACCATTAAAAGTAAAGTGGCAATTTCTGAGGCTATGAATGGCAAGCTAGCTAGAGTCCCCCAACATCACACCTCCTCTGACACATGAATGCATATATACTGTAGTATAACAGGCAAATATGACATCCTGTCATTGCATCCAATCCTACACAAAAGATAAATGTGCATATACACTACAGGTCAAACGTTTTGTCAATTCCAGGCTCTGAATTTGTAAACACTCCTCATAGAGGATTTATGGGAGTGTAAGCAAATGTGGCAAATATTATGACAAGACACTGAAGATGTTTAACTGAAGGGATTTTAGGAATACAACAATGTTACCATGATACCACAATATTGTGTTGAAATTTGAGCTGTATGTTTGGTGCTAGTAAATGATGTCATAGAGGTGGCACTCACAGCCATAGCGCCACCAACTGGAAGATCGAGGTGTTACTTTTAACAGCGTTTAAAAGTCTTTTAACATATACCTCACTCACTTCCTACTCAGTCAGAGATATTGAAAACTGGAAACATATTGTTGATAACTTGAATAGTGTTGCCATGGCAAGGCAAACAATTTATATCAGACTTGGGAAATATTAGATTAAATATGTTTGGTGTTGTGGGCTGATTGCAATAATGTCGCTATTGTAAGTCACAGTTAAAGCGCCACCACTGCCAACCGGAGATGCCACATAAAATGCACTTCATCACTTAAAACAGTTTTTAAAACGTCCTCAATTGCTTTCAGAATTAAATGCAGGTAAAAACATGCGGTGGAGATGGTGCTATAGTTCTTGGACCCGTCATCACTGTACAATCCCTGACCAGATTTTAATCGGTATCATAAAGGGACCCAGTCCCCTTCTAAGCAGACTTTGAAGGGTATTCAGTCCTCTTAAGTCACATTCCACATTATTTATTTGTTGTATATCATCTGGTCAGTCATCAGTATGAAGGACAGTGTTAGTAATGTAGGGAAGATGTGCACATCACATTAAATGATCACTTTACAAGACGATATATAGATATATTACCCATAATACATACATA
>JBAJNP010004234.1:0-25823 GCA_036877545.1 Yasuhikotakia modesta | reverse complement strand
TGCTTAAGTACCACTAATTAATATATAATTATGCACTCATTTAGACATGAGTTAACACATTCAACAGAAACCTACGTCTCCAGCTCCACTCACAAGAAAAAAAAGCTCTTCAGCTGGAAGATAAAATTAAAAGATTGTATCTAATGACAAAAGATACAGATGATAGTTTTCACTGATAATGTGGGCACAGCTTAGGCACAAAACATAATGGGTTCTTTAAAGACCCAAGGTCAAAAGTCATGTGTATGTGCCACTCCATAGAGTTTGGCTAATTCTCCACCAGAATTAGCCAAACTTAAAATGCAACTTATGTAAACAGAACTGACACAATAACTTGACATTTCCATTTCAAGGTTGTGTGATGTATAGCTATGGGTACGAGTAAGCCATTTGAATGTTACATTTCCTTGAAATGTACATTTAACAGCATTAAAATCATACTTTTTTGAACAGCCTGACACACCAACATTGGCTTAACCAATGGCATTAGATTAGGGCGGTACCTATTTCTCTGACCAGTTGTAGATGAGCAGAATGTTTGGGGAACCAGTTTTAAAATCAAACTGGTTCCACAAATGGTGCAGAAATTGCCCACATCACCTTTAACATTCTCCTCTGCTTTCAGACAGTCACTAAGCTGCTTAAACTGATAATGTGTCCTTCACTTCTCATCATATCACAGCATTATAAGAACGAGAGTCCATCTAAGTAAATGGAGACTGTTTCTTTCTCTGTGTGAATGGCAGCATTCGACTGAAGTCCTGCAGTGAGGTGGGCTTACGCAGCGGGAGTCTGTCGCTGGTAAAGGAAGAGATCACCTTGGGCAGCCGCATCGGGTCGCTTCTCCGTCATTAACGTGCGGCTGATCAGCAGCATTCCTGACAACTCCATTCAGCCGCCACCTGCTGGCTGTCAATCACAGGGAGGGGAGGGGAGAGGCAGACGTCCTAGGGCTATTGACAAAGCTGTCAACACAGAAATGAGACGTGCCTATCAAAGCGCCGACTCCGCCTTTCTCTCCTCTCACTCTACCATCTGCGGCATTGCCTCCACAGACCAACAGTAATGATACAAATGCATTTGGACATCTTATATAGTGGCCTATGACATCAATGTTTCAGCTGCCTGTGAGTGTATTTGTGTTTCCATCCTGTCTGTTAAGGTCAGGTTAAAGTGTTTATATTAACCCCCTGATAACATAATAACATGACTTGTTGACCCAGTCATGTCAATCACAGCAGAAGCGCAGCTCACGGATGCTTTTAACACTGGTGACCCTGTTGGCATGGTGCAGCCATCATGCGTGGCAGTTTTAGACACTACAAAAATTGTCTGCTATCAGATTAAGATGAAATCATCATGCTTAAAGCTGCACTGGTTAAAATCCAAGGTACAATGTACAGAATGATCAGGCTATCTGCACAGAGCCCTACATTTGTACAGTTGCACAACCCACTAAATATTTTAGATTTTACATTTCTCATTTGGCAATACCCATTTTTTACATTATTTTAAAGAAAATATAACTATTATTTAATTATTTAATTGTGTATTCAGTTAAAACACGTCATCTAATGTATTTGTGCATTGATATTCTTTCAGTTACAAAACTCAAGGTAGGTTCTTGTGTAGGTAGTCGTTTTTTACTACTAAATAGTAAATATTTGAATCAAACAGTAAGTTGTTCAATGGTTGATGCTTAAGAGAAAATAAGGCATATAATTAAAATATTTACTTCTCTGTCTCCTGCAAAGAAAAGAAACAATAAGTGAAAAACAAAACATTGTCACTTTTGCCATGATTATTTGATATTTGTAGGTGGATGTGAGAATCTTAAATCTCTCTCTGCTTTAAATAATACACAGCCTCAAAACAGAACACCTGTTGCTCAGATGTGCTGATGCAAACATCAACGGGATTAATTAAAAGTCTATTATATTAATTTTTAATATAATAGACTTTTTAATATTATATATATATATATATATATAGTGGCATATATATATGCCTTTTTTCAGGCAGGAAAAATGTGAATAGAATGTGAAAAATAAAGCAATGAAATTTGGAAAGATCTTTAGATATAGAGGCAAGATAAATTCATAGCTTCGAGCTTTAAGATCAATTTTGGGCCACACACACACACAAGTTGTGTAATGCCACTTGTATACATAGACATTGACTCACAACACTTTGCAGTAATGCAGGGACATACTAAGAGACTAGATACACACTTCCAAAGCAGGTTCGTACTGGTGTGCTGTATAAGGAGAACCGTAACCTTCTAAAGTGGCCTCAGTGGAGAATTTGACCTGAATGTTCAATCCCAGATCGACAAACAAAGATCCAACTGCCAACACAATCGATTCTCTGTGGTCCTGGAACTCCCCTCATTCCTTCTGTTCTCTATCTCTTTCCACCCTCACACTGACCTGTTCCTGCTCTCAGTGAAGACTTCACTACTGTACATTCCTGCTGCTGCTTTAAGAACTACATCTGCATCCACACACTTGTAGCACACAGTTATAGTGCATGTTAGATCAAGTATATTGTTTTTGTTGCTAGCTCTCTTTGAAACATTGTATTGAAGACCAGGCTATATTCAAGTGTTCAGCTTTATTCTTTAAATAAAATGAAGTTTAAACTTAACTGCATTTTTGCAGCACTACATAAATTAGTTATTTCTTGCAGTTATGGGGTGGGTGACAAAAATTTACCACCCACCAAGAAAGCCTAATTATTTGCATGTACACATGTAAAGTGTGTATGTGCACATACACACAAACACTCTTGGGTTGAAGCCTGGACTAACTAAGCATTGCAACACCTTGTTTTTTTTTCTTCAGCCATTCTCTTGTCTTAAATATTGACAATATTATATAGCTTCACTGTAAAATATACTTTAAATTGTTCTGAATTGATAACACACCTGACTGCTTCAGACCAGCAAATGGACAAAACTTGTACTTTTTTAGAGGCGCTCACACCTGCTGCAGATCAGTTAAAGACATTTAATTTGTAGCACCTGGCTTCTACTTGTCCTTTAAATCCCTATGGAAACAATAAATGTGGCTTTTCCATTTTTTGGAAAAAAAAAACAATTTTAGTTTGTTAATGACACTGTGTAATGTTATGTGTTGTACATCTGAGGTTGCATTTAGCAAGTGGTTTGTGTCCTTAAAACCATAGAAAACTAAAAAAAAAAACATGCAAAAAAAGAAACGTTTTTATTTGCAAATGGAAACACAGATGCACTCATGGCATAGGTCAGATCAGTCACCTCTTATATAACATACACAGGTTGCTTTTAAGAGATTTTTCATATTGAACTCAAGTTCACAATTTCCATCTCTGCTTATATAAAATAAGACTATATATGTCTCAACACATGCTCTCAAACCTACATTCAAACTTCACACTGCACTTTGACCTGTTGAAAACAAACTGTTACTAACACTACCCACGACTGGAGAGTTGATTTCCAGCAGGCTGTTTGCAAGTGCTGGTGGGTGGAATAATGGCCTGGGAGGATTGTGATTATGAAAAGGGGAGGGGCCAAGAGACCACTCCCTCATGCCATGATATCATTTTTATTATCCACTGCCCATCAGAGGTCCTTGAGAAACATGTACTTTCAGCCCGAGCAATCATTCATCTGGGGTCCTGCTCCAAAAGTGAGAGAGGAGGGGGGGCAGGGGAATATCAACCAATACCCTTCAGCGGTACAGAGAGAAGAGGAAACCAGTGAGGGACAGAAACAGACACACAGAGATAAAGTGCTGACCAACTGTGTAGATGATTACAGAACGCTTGCCCTCCTATGTTAAACTGATATCAGCAGCCAATCATAATTAGACCTGTTCTTTACAGCAGCCAATCAAATGTCATCTCGTTGACTGGAAATGATTAAACCATCAAGCCACACATCTTTGTGCCAGGGGGTTTTGAGGTTATGATTACTGTGGGGGACAAATGTATCCAAAAGGAAAAAAGGATTACACAGGATCTGGGATGAGATCTTTCCCCTAGTATGGTGATGTTTATCACAAACATGTGACTGTGATAAAGAACCCTTGGAGCAGTTAATGCATGTTTCTTGGATGGGTCATAACTTCAAGACCATTTAACATGAAATCTTCATTCTCTGATTCAGCATTTCACTGATTAAAACAATTCAGACCCGCCCCTCCCCATGTCCCCTCTAAACATCAACTTAGGTCCTGCAAACATCACAGTATCAGTTTGCTCTGCATGTGATTGAACAGCAATGAGAAATCACATTAACACCAGTGATTAGCTGATAGAAAGACTGTAAAAAGGATCCATACGCAACAGAAGAATTCATAACATGAGTAAAAACAATAACTGCAGCAGCTCAATACACCAAAAAAGTGCAATGTCACATTACTGTCCGTGCCTCACAAAAATCTCTCCTCTCCTATATTTTAGCTTTTTCATGTTGATGGCTAACTGCAGAATCTGCACATCTAATTAAGGCACCTAGCGAAGGATGCATTCTATAAATGTGACGTTCACCAACATAAAACAAAATGTACACAAAGTGATGATTTTCTGTTTGTAGTGGAGCACAGAAATGCTAAGAACTGTAAATGGCATCTGATAATAATAATAAATTAAAACATGCAGGAGCATCTGTGAGTTCATGTAAAGCAGTGCAGAGAATGTGATGTAATCTCAGTGTGAGGAGTTTAAATGCATCCTGCCTGGCTGGAGGTCAGTGTGATTGTTAATGTGATTCTGATGCTAGACCTGTCTCTCTCACACCAGACAGCTTATTGTCATGATGACGGCCATAGCAACCCATAAACCCCCCCACAACCCCCTTCAACACTCCCGCCTCCCTCTCTTTTCAGATTGTTTCATTACTCTAAAGGAGCGTGTCTCTCACACAGATACCTGATGTCCGACAGCCCTCAGCTTCCTGTGGGTCTGATAATCAACGTTCTGTCAGGGCTGTCAATATCCAGCTGATGAAGAGGGGACTGGCAATGACTCACATACGTATAAAAACAGATCCACACACAAATATGTGAACACGCATGTGTATACACACTCACAGACTCTCCATCACAATCTAAAGAGCCCATACAGTGACAAATTCTCATATATCCACCATCATTACACACAAACACACACACACAGTAAATCAGCCGTGGCTGTCAGGCTGTGCTCTTAGTAAAGGAGAGATTAGACCGTGTGCTTGGATCTCTCTTGATGAACGCTGCAGGCTTTATTAATTACAGCTAATCAGGATAAATGCTGCGCCTGTCTGCTCCTCACATTGACAGCTGACAGGGTTCATGAGTCCTGCTGAAGCTCTGTGACGGAAAAAAACACAAACCTTTAAACAGGAAGCTGACCCGTGTCACATCTGCCTTCCCCTCACACTGTGATGTCATCTGAACATGTCACTCATTAGTTGGAGTCACTGGTGATGAGACTTTGTAGTTTACTCAAAAGGAGCTTTAAATTCTTGGCTACAAAAAGCAACCAATCATTTCTATTTTAACTAACTAGTTAAAATACAGTTTGTAGAGCACATTTTAAAAGTTCTGCACAAATAGCAAAACATGTTGCTATCATATACAATTAACTATTATTAGCATTATCCACTTCCTACTCTTCAGTACATTTCACTTTTGAGTCTTGTCTATTTGTAAACAATCATTACCAAATTATTCTCATTTCTCCTCCTCTTTTCTCTTCATAAATTTGCTTTCACTGTTTTCCATTATCCACTGCATATTTGTGTGTGCACATAGCCTGGCCTGTTCAATCACTGACCCTGCATCAGTTAAGGAAACAGTCTGACATCAACCGTAATGAGAATAAATGAAATGATTTTGCCTCATCAACAACACACACAAAACACACACATCTCTCTTCATCACCCCCCTTTGTTTTCATAACACACCCAACAGCAACAATGAATAATTAGACCTAATTAGTTGCACAGTACAGGAGAACCTTTGTCGAGGACTTTTATGAAACATTATCCTGTAGGAAGTACATATTTATGTAAATTCCCCTACAAATAACAGCAGAACTAATGGGCTATCAGGTAGACTTTACAACATCAGTGAGTCACCCAGCATGTGACGGGTGACCTGAATTCTACATGATATAATGAGGGTTTTCATCATCTGTGTTTATTCTGAGTGATAGTAGAGTGGTGTTAACAAACAGGAACTTCACAGCAGTTGAGACTCTCCTCTTTAATGATTGCTTCCTGTAAGCTCAGTGCAGTGCAGTCACATCTTCTGAGTGCAGCAGCAGTCCACATACGTACATGGGACAGATCTCCATGTCACTGAGAAATCATTGCAGAACATGTGACATAACAGTCAGCATAGATTTATAGTGTTATAAAACTCTCATATTCATTGGTCAGTAGTTTTAATTTGTCAACAGTTTTTAATGAATCAATTAAGCATACTTGGTTTAAAATAGTGTTTATTATATGACGTTTATATTATAGTTAAACTGTCTAAACTTCTGGTACCTCATTGTCCAGTTCATAGGAAATGTTTTTAGAACATTGGCTCTCTCAATATTATCAAAAAGTTCTTGCAGTAACTGTAGTTAAACAACATTTTAAATATATAACAAAATATCATTTTTAAGCCGTTTGTGGAATGTATAAAAAACAACAATGCATTACAATAGATTTGTGACTCTTTGCAGCCTCTCTCTCTTTTTGTTGTGTGCAGTGGGCATTCTATAAAGCGCTCGCCCACTTAAAAGCCCTGCTGATGGTTTGTTCCTACTTTTCTCTCCCTCTCTCCTCTTGTCTCAGTGTTAATTAAAGCAGAAGCACAAGTGTGACTCCACTTCAGACCGGGAGTGAAGCAGGCTAATTAACCTCCCCTGTCCCTCCGCACAACTTAGCCCCACAACCACCATTATGGCTTTAATATGCCAAATTAGAAGCTGATTTTGAACTGCATCTGCCCAGTAGAGAAATATTGATCCTCACTCTCTCTCCCTCTCTCTCTCTTCTTGTTCCTCTCTCTGCCCAGTAGCCATTTGGTCTTGTGGTTCAGTTTTATTGCCTAAATTAGTTATCCGATTGGTCCCTTTGATTAATGATGGGGTCCTTTGCTTCATTACACACGACAACACAGAATAATCAGAGGACATAAGCACACACTCTTACACCCTCTCACAAACCGCTTCGGTCTTATCAACATCACCCTGAAGTGCATTTATAGAATTTATTTAGCATATGGTTGGCCATCATTTATTCGTACGACATTTCTCGATCCGGAGCCATCGTTGGGTGTCACATATAGATAGGAAAACAAGGTAAACTAGATGTGCAAATCAATAAGTAGGACCTCAGGGAATTTTAGTTGTATAATGAGGATGCAAAATTTGACCCTGTCTGCATTCCAACCTGTCAATGTAGGCCAGCAAAAAAGTGATACCTCATTTTTAGCCAGAGAATAACTTCAATATACTCGCTCATTTGCTGCCCTTTTCATTTCACTCTTCATCTCTCTCCCTTTCTCTCTCTCTTCAAAGCCTCTCTCTCCTTTTTGTTTATTCATTTATGATATGTCTCTTTGTATGGAGCTGGCCTCTTTGTCCTTAAGGGAAAAGCTGCTTTACTTTGTAGTGGAATGAATGACTAATTTATGTATTAATAGTGATTGTGTGTGTTGATGAAATGTTCAATGTGATCCAAAACAATAACAGCAAGAATAAAGCAGCCATCTATGCTGAATGACTGTTACAGTTAATTTAGCAGAATTTCAGTTAATCTGCTCTTATTGATTATTGGGATGTCAATTATTACAGCACAACCAAAGAATAAACAAAAAAATAGAGTTGCTTCTTATAAATTTAGTTTACAAAACATTTTATACTTATACTTGATGCATAATATAAATTAAAGTAACAGCTTTCAGCAATTCGATTTCTTTCAAATAGTTACAAGCATTGTGAAATTCTCAATAGCATATCTAATCATATTTAACATTTAAACAGTAATTTGCAGGTACAGGTAAACAATTCACAACCAGAGAGAAAACAGTACAGCAGAGTGTTAACTAGCAGTGTGTCTGCGATGCAACCGAGCCTCAGGAAATATTAAGTTATTATTTTCAATAATGTTTACAAGTGTATCCAAGCCTTTGGGAAGGAATGAAAAATGGCAACCTTGGCCGTATAGAGCAGAGCTGCCATTCGCCTGTGAAGCTCTGCTCATCTTTAGCTTTTTTAAACCTCTGGTGTCCGTCTGTCTGTGCATGTGTGTATGTGTGTGTTTTGCATGGTGAGACTTATTATTTGCAATAGTTTCAGGTCTATCCTGAGTTTATAACATTGCTGTGGAGGTATTGTACTTGTGTTTTATTATATTAATTTACTGTATTTTTTATTGAGAATCAACATATAGAATTTAGTGCATTTTCTTTTTATATGGTCTTTTTAAAGCTTTATATACTAGAAACTAAATATTGTTTCTAGTATATAAATAATGTAAAACATTAGACATTAAACACTATAAACGAAATTGCTGTGTGCTTTTCTTACTAACCTGGGGTGATTTCGCTGCTATTTTAGATACCAAATCCAATAAGAACTTATAGCCCCAGTGAAACTAAATTTGGTCTAGACCAATTTCATAAACTTAAATAAGCTAAACTTCCCCAAAGAGGCTCTGCACTGCATTCAATTAAGAGTTAAGGTATCTCTTTTTTATAATTCCATGCCAGCTTCTGTAGCTTTTTTCATCTTCATATCTTCTTATTTTTGTTTTAATTGAAGATATACAGGAGCTATTGCTACCAATGCTTTAAAGTCTGTGGTGTAACACTGGTGACACTACATTAGCCCACTGTAACAGTCCTGCACTGATGGTATTCAGGGCAAGCAAACAAACACGTTATTTGTCAGAGACATCTGGACCCTAATGCTCTAATCATTTTTAAATGTTATGTTTTGTTTCCATAAGCCCTCGTAATTTCACCTTTATGTGTGAACATTTGTATGCATGTTCACGCCCCTCTTTGTCATAAAGAAAAAAAAAGAATTAACGTTACAAATTGAGAAGCATGGACATTTCAGGAGAAAAAGGGGTTGTGGGAAATCTGAGACTGGGGATCATACAAACATACAATAATCTCAGGAAACAAAAAATAAGAGACAGACAAGAGAGTTTGGTGTAAATATTAAGGCCCTGAAGGGCAGAATGGTGGAGACACGGTGTCTGCATCTAAAAGACGAGTTAATGCTTAAAGTAGAAAATGCTTAACCGATGTGAGCTCTCCCTGAGTCCAGGTGTAGCTGCTGTGGTATGCCCATGTTCTCTTTTACTTCAGTGGCTCTCAACATTAAATGTTATTTATAAAGCCATTAACTTTATAAATCTCTTCATGAAACATACATGCACCATAAAGTCAAGGAGTATGTCAGAGGAAAAAAGAAAACAAGACTGAAGATGTACAAGAAAAAGGAAATAAAACTAAAGGAGTCTGGCTTCTTCTCTGTATAAGATTTATGAGACTCTGAAATGGGGAACGGACCACCATGGAAGAGGCTTACTGCATGTTTGCGTACCTGGTGGAAAAATCCGGAAAAGGGCTGTGTGCCAAGAGTCTGGTCCCTCACTCTTGCTCTGCTTTGATGTTGACAAGTGGCTGCATTTAGAGTACAGTCTCCTGATTCACGAAAGATTTACATGCTCTTTGCATTATATAAATGAACCATCCACTGGAAATAGAATTATTGGAGCGTCTAAAGTTATTACAGGATATGTGTGTTTGTTTGTTCCCTGAAGTCTTGGGCAACCATCAAAACAGAAAAAGAATAGAGACCGACAAAACTAGACTGAGCAATATAAGCCCATCCTGATTATTTATTAAATTTCTAATTTTCTGAGAACATTGGAAATGTCACCCTACAGGTTTAAATCAATGTTTCAGTTCTACTTTGTCTTCTTAAAGTATGACTTATCTTCTCTCATTACTTCTGTCTCACTTGTTGTTCTTTAAGTTTGATTGGGGAGACAGCTGATTCCATGGTGAGGCATGCCAGATGTTTCTACAAGCGATTTTTTTAGATTTAAAGCCAAACTTTAACAGGCATAATTAAAGCAAAAGGCTTTACTGAAAAAGGAGAGAATGTTTTCAGTCCAGTTGAGTAAATTATACCCCCCTTATGCAAGCCAAGCCATGAGTTACATAGCAGGTTTTACTGAACTCATGTCATCCTGACGTACTGTATCATCAATAATTGTATTCTCCTTATTTTCTGATTGGATATTTGCATCATACACAACCAGACAATGTGCCAGTCTGTGATCTCACGCTACACACAGGACAGTAAAACAAGCAAAGTTAAACCATAGTTACACTAGACAGTATTCTGTTTTCTATGTTTTATTGCAGCCACTTATGAATTTGGAATACAGTTGTTTAAACCGAGTAATAATATTACATACACCTCACTGTATGTGTGGGCTCATGGTGTTACTGGTTGAGCTACAGTACCAGTTATACTGAAGCCATTTTAAGAGGGAGTCACAAACAAAAACAGAGCATGAAATACAATGTAAAATAGTTTAAATGTTTGCAATAATTATCTATACTATCTATACTTGTACAAACTTTTTCTTTGTAAAATGTGAAAGTTGTATACCATTATAATATTCTCAGGCAGCAGATCTAGCAGTTGTATAGTACACTTCAGATGCTGGAACAGCTATGGTATGTTGAAAATATGGTGTGTTATTCATGTAGTTACACAGGACACTGTTTTACTTCATACAATTTGTTAAGTGTTCTGCATTTCACTTTGATTCTCTATCTGCATGTTTACATTTTGAAGTTTGAGTGGTAACCTTGCAGGCCTACATTAAGTGTCATCCTCTGTCTCTCTCTCTCTCTGTCTCTCCTTCCAAAATCCCTGACCTGTACTTCCTATCCTCTGACCTCCTCCATCTTTCTTTGTTGTGTTCTAGAATGTTACTGTGAGGGTGTAGTGTGGACGTGTAGCTGCTAGCGGTGGGTAAGCCGCTAACACACTAACACCTGTCTGCTGGCCCTCCTGCCAGATCACTGACAGCTCTGTCTACTTTGAGTAATGATGTGATTGATGGACAAAATAAGAGGGAGCGCACACACACACAGTCCAAAATACACTCATGTGCGGCAGTGCGAGTGTGGCATGTACCCTTTCCAGGATATGGTGTCAGTGAGCCCTCATCATGTGGCAGCTGAAGGTGTGTTCTTCTGAACGGCTCATTAGTCAGTAATGGTAGAATATCTCTCACACACACACACTCTATGGGGGGGGCGGGTTAAAGGAGGAGAAGACAGGGGTGGGACTGATTCATAATAGTAGATGGAAGGCCACTTTATGGACTCAAAGCTCGTCAGTGGCTGCCTTCTCCTGGTCACACTCCAGTGGCCTTTTCATCACCTCTGACCAGAAATAAACAATGATATCCAACCTGGGGTGCTTGGGGTCCATGCAGTACTTGTGTACAGAGTGTATTGTGGGCTGCATGCTCCACTAAAAAGGTATGGAAGAGTTAAGCATTTGTGAGGATGATATTTAATGTCTGTTTTCACTCAGTTTTGCATTTGTTTTTGGTTTGCAAAACATGCCTATATCTCCTATTAAAATCTCATTCGTTTACTTTTAAATGCTGAAACTTTGAAATGTAAAATAGAAATAAACTCTAAATTATATAAACATAAGCAATACAAAGTAATGATAACATGGTCGTATTTGCTTTGTGCTTAAGGCTTTAAATTTCACAAGATCGTACTGCATGTATGGATCATTTCTTTAGCACTCCAACATAAATCAAAGATACTAATCAAAGATAACAGAACTATTTGTGCAAACACTTTTTTTTTATTGCAAGAGGCCATTTTGTTATGAATATATCTGTAATTCCAAATCTGCTCTGAGTTTAGGCTCCTGTTGTTGAGTAATTAACATGTTAGATTGATGTTGTGAGTCCTCACTTTCTGTAAAACCAAAGCAGCATGACTTGTAAATGACAGGTGATGGAGGTTGCAAAAGAGAAGTGCTCAGACAGAGACCAACAGCAAACAGCTGCCCGGAGGAGGAAGAAGTGACAGGAAACATAGAAGAGCAATATTCTGATTAAAGAGTTGTCTTTTAGAAGTCTATGGCTTGGAGTGAAAATGAGATGTTCATTTGAGCTTGAGATTTATGTTCTTGAAAAATGTAGAAGTACAAGCTGAATTATAGCATATTGGCATGCTTAGCTTTTTTTAATAGCTGTAATTGCTTTTATTTTTTTTCCGAAGGCCTCATTTCTGTTTCCTTCCAGTAGGATGAATATGTGCCACGTGTTAAAACTTGATTTAACAGAACATTCCCCTCAAAACGGCCCCATATTCTTAAAAGAACATCATTTAATCTGACAGTGCAAAAATCTGGTAACTTACTGTCAGTAAAGTGGGACATAATTCTTATATCCTAGTAATTAGGATTCACTTTAGTTACATCTTGTAGCATAATGCAGTAAATGTAGTAACCATGGATACATGGATACATTGGTCCCCATGCTGTTTAATTGTCAATTAACTGAGAACTAGATGTCTGAATATAATCTTATGCAAATGTGATTGTCACACAGTTTATGACGAACTGAATGTCTTGCATGTGTAATGTTTGCGGTATTTCCAAAGAATATTAATTGTAATGTCTCTTTGTTGAATTTTGCCAAAAGCTGTGTATGACTTTGAGAGTGTGTTTAGACACCAAATGTGTGTATGTGATTTGTGTGTGAGCATTTGTATATTACAGTTCCCAAACATAGAACCCAACACACAAATTGTTTGCAGTTGAATGCAGTTCATGTATGTGGTTTACAGTGTATTTGTGTCTGCCTCTAGAGGTTAGCATTCTTATTCTCTACAGTACCATAGGAGCAATGCCTTCTCCTTCAGCAGAGATTTAAGGGATAAAACAGCACTAAAGTGGCCTGACCAGCCTACTGATCCAGTTCTGACAGCCGGCCTTCCTCTGGTCTGTTCTCACTTCTTTCCCCAAGAGTCTGGTCTAAAAGAGTTAACGACCAGCAGTCTGGTCAGGCACGTACATGACTATCAACCCTTCCACCCTCCGGCCTGCACCGCTGTCAACACTCTCCATCTCCCCTTCCTCTCAGGAGAGAACTTTCCCACCTCTACCACAAAACAAACAGACTGAGATATCAGAAAACAATCAGAAGAATAAACCTCAAACAGACCTGTCACAGTCTAAGAATGGTCACGAGAAGCAGTTCTGAATGTATATCGCTTGCGTACTGCAGACAAAAATCTGGGTGGAGTTGAGAAGAGGCAGAGAAAGAGTTGGACAGATGGATGAGTGTTTTGGTTTCAACACTATCCTTCTTATCAGAGCCCCAATTCTGTCCCAGGGGACTGGTCTCCCAGTGATGCTCCACAGAGAGCTGGACGACTGGGACTCTCCTCCCCGCATCAGTGGTCCAATCAGAGGTACACGTCTCTATTTAGCAGGCATCTGGATGGAACAGCTCTCATTATGTCACCCATTATATAACTACCAGTCTGTCAAAAAATGTTTGAGGTCATAGAAGATTCATGCTCTACTTTAAAGGCAAGTTTAACTGCTGTCACTTATCTGGATGTATGAATGTGAATTGACTAAACTGTAATTAGTATTATTTATATCATAGGCCTTTTCAAAATGCTTTTAGAATGACTATTAACCAATCCAAAAGAAGCATTTCAAAGATATTTTATATACATTCAAGGCTATTGTATATAAATTGTATATTGTATTTCCAATTGTATATTGTATTATGTAATAAATATTGTATTTCCAGGCCTGTTGACCACCTTAATTTACATAATTTAAAAAATGACTTATCTACAATGACTTAGTGAATTCAAGCTATACATTTATCCCTTTTATATTTTGTTCCCTACGATCAACCACAACGTTTGCGCTGCTAACACAATGCTCCACCAATTGAGCTACAGGGAGACTACAGCGTTTTAGTGTTGGTCTTTAAATCTACACACACTAGAATACATTTCCAGGTGTGACTGAAACAAGTGTTGAGACGTATTGTTCACAGCACACTCCAGAAGTGCTTTGCATCAGCACTTAAAACAAGATGTCTTTGTGATCAGCAGTAATTCTGACCATGCTGGCTGTAACTCAGTAAGTCCATGTCAAACAAGCAAGGATTGAGAGGCTACCAATTACAGCGACAGTATGAGAGCGATGCTTATCAGCTCAAAGGCACAGTCCATCTCCATGACCATGGAAGTGCTTTATTGATTGGCTATTGGGTAGCTAATAACACGGGTTATCTACATGCAGCAAGAGACAAGCACTGGTCTCTAAAGCAGCTGGATGGGCATTTGATATGGTCCTGCTTGGCAAAAGAGGAAGGTTGCAGCAATAATGGGGATGGGAGGCTTGGTGTGTGCAAGCAATAAACATTTAGCACATCTGGCACAATTTGTGCAAAAACACTGCTAATGCTAACAGGAAGTACAGTGATGTTTTTCCAGTGCAGGTGTAAAGGTCAGCAGGTGTTAGAATATTCATTCGAATTTCTGTTTGGTTGAAGGCTTGTTCTCCAATGGTTTCATTTATCATCTGTAAATCAGTCGGGATGTAGGAACATAGCTTAGTGTCAACTGTGGTGCGTGTAAGTTAGCGTGTTGATATGGAATGTCACTCATAGGTCATGCATGCTTCCTTAGGTTGAACATGGTCATGAACATGTCAAACACACATGTGTGAGGCTTGTTTGTTGACAAGTGTGTGCATGTGTGTCCATGCATTAATCACAATGACAGAACAACCAACATCCTCTACCAAGCTATGATCCCCTGAGAAACTCCTGACCACTGCAGCACGCACACATGCGCACACACACACCTCGATCTGTTTTACTGTGTTTTTAGTGTTTTCTAATGGAAGAACCAAACAGATGAATGACAGGCTCAGATTTAAAGAATGTGTCCTTAGTTGGTCACTTTTCAGGGAAAATGGGAGTTGGTTCAAGAAAAGGGGATTACTGAACCGAAGTCCAAGGATTCTGCAATACTCTTGGGAAGTACCACAGCTCAGCACAAGATTACATTTCAGTCCAGGCTTGTCAAACCATGCCAGACAGAACAGGAAATTGTGTCCCCATCACTAGGATGCAGGAGAAAAATGTAAATACCCTTCCCGGGAAAGGACACCTCACATGCACCCAGGGGTCCCATCTATAGCCCCCCCACCTCAGGGTGTCCATCTTGTGTCAGAGCTGCCTTTAATACCACACTTATATAGCTTTTCACCACCCCTAGCCAGAATGTACTGTTGCCCAGTGCAGTTTGGAGAGGCAAGTGATAGGAAAAATAACACAGTAAACCGAAACTCAAACAGAGATGGAGCAGTGACTGCAGGGAGTATGAAGACATGTTTAAATCCCCCAGTGAGAAAATACACAGAGCAATTACCATGTAAAACAATAAAAACAGGAGCCTATAAAAAGCCTTGGAGGAAATGTCACTTTCTAAAAGCACACCTCTCTGTCAGTAGCATTTAAACGCACAGGTGAAGCTAAAATAATTGACTGTCCTATCATGGAATTCCTCCCCCAAGTGCCCTGAAACTCAAGAATTCATGTCTGTGAGTGTTTGTCAGTGTTACAGGGATTTAAGGATGGGTCCTGGAATTTTAGGCACTTCATGCTGTGTTTGTTTTATTTTCAGGGCAGGATATAAGGTGTGTGATGTATTTAAGTCGTGTATATGTTAATGGTGCATGTGTAGGTTTGATTAACCATTATTTACTTGCTACTTTACTATCTTCTCTCTCATTAAGGGCTCACATTCAGGGACATTTAAGTGTGTAAACATGCAATTTATTAGGCTATTAATATAATACAATACAGAATATTTTCAGTGCATTGGCTAACAATGACTATTTTTAAATGTTATATATCATATCAAAAGTTTTTTAACAATACAGTTTAAAAAAATTACACACACAATAACTTTAATACACAAGTAAGAAGCAGAACTTTCTAAAACATTTAATGACGTTAACATTTGTTACTTATTGGGAACTTAAGAGAAATGTTCTTAAAGTGTTATATGGGATAACATTGCTGTCCTGGCCAACACACCCCCAGGTGCGTCTAGTCTCCTGGACCAGACTGAGGTCCTTCCAGTGCTGGGCGAGGGGGGCATTTATCAATGCAAACATAACACCCATTTGAATCCAACTAAAATCAATATTTCATTACCAAATTGTTAGTGGGAATGAAGAGGGATGGCGGAAATCAGGGCAAACACATCGAGAGGGAGGCGTCAGAAGATACAATGGGACCATCAGAGGAAGAAGCAAGAAAGAGAAGGGGTGGTGGAGGACGAATGGAGGGGGAAACTTGGAGCGGCCCAACTCCCCTATGACCTTGGTGCAGAGGGAAAAATATATAAGAAAATGAAAGCAACTGTCAACTCCCCACTGGCCAGAATCAGCCCATAAATCATAACCAGAAAGATGAGAAAGGGGGTGGGAAAGTGGGAGGGGTCGAGACATCCCACACCTACATAATTCTCCTTGTGCACACTGCCTTTGAGGATCTGCAAGGATACAAACAGGGTACTTAGTCACTATAGTGCTATAGTTAGAGTGGAAAAACTGTTTGTGTGTTTTTTGTGTGAAAGCTTCTATGTCTGTGCATTAGAGATTGTTAACCTTTTGCCCTGTTGATTAAGCAAACCATACAAGTGTAGTGAGATCTGATACAGCCACACACTGCTTAATCAATGGATCATTGAGGAGATTGATTCTAGCCAACAATATGTACTCAAAGTTGCTGCATCTTGCATCACCATCTTATTCAATTGCCTTGAGAATTAGAGATTTAAGTAAAATGTTGTCCAGTCTGTTTGTGCGGTACACTACTGCATTAGTTTTAGATGAGGCTAAGGGCAAGTAGATGTATTTTAAATAAATACCATAGATGGTGTGGGTGTTTCTGAATTAAGTGTTTTTTTTCCCCTTTGTTTTCATTTTTTTACCACATGTTAAACACTGGCTAACTAATGTGCGATTCTGTATCTCTTTCAGGTCTTTCATTTCTCATAAAGTGTCTCTGCAAATGATAGGAGCATCTCATATCAAAGAAAAAAATTAGAACTGACAGTGATAAATGCATTGCGTATGCCTCTAGAAATGAAGTATAATTGTCAATTTTACCATAATAGAAATGCTTATTTGTTACGCAGGAAACACAGATTTTCCTCAAGCGTTCCACATTAAAGGATGTTGGCATGCTTAATGCTTTTAGTATGGGTATGAAATGAGATTCTGACTTATTTACAACCAGTCCTAGTATCAATCTTTAGAGGTATTAAAAGATATACAAAATGTTTAAACACTTTCCATTTAAGCAACCTTATTGTTTATGACTGACTAAATGTCTATTTTGCTGCAAATCTATGAATTTCGTATCATATCTACCACAGCCCCCCGTCCCTCCCCTCACACAGATGAGATTCTTTTGACAGGGCTCTATATTGTAAACACATCAGGTGACAATTAAGATGTAACAAATTGTTTGCTGTCACTTTTGCTTACTCCTGCCGTCTTGCGATCTTCCCAATGCCCCATTACAAAGCAGTGGGGTCAAATGTGCCTCCCTGATGCACCCCCAAGGTCCCAGAAATGCTTTGTACACACATGCAAACATGCGCGCACACACGCACGCACACACACGCAGACACGCGTACACACACACCCCTGTAAACCTGAGATATGCATTTATAGGAGGCCACCATCTGTAAAACTTGGCCGACTTGTTTTGCTTCTCTGAAGACACTGACTTTCTTCACCCTACTTATTTCCCATTTCAAGCATTCTAAACTGGCATGTGCACGCTAAATAATTCATCAGCTGCTAACATTAAACAACTGTTAACACGCTCAAATAATTAGTTATGCTTGCTTGACATGTTTGCATCTTTAATAATTGATGCATTTGTCTTAATTACCAACATCAGAATTTCAGTCCTGTTATTCCTCTTCTGCAGAAAAACGGAAAGAGGCAATTATTCCAGAAATATTAATTAGATACCCTTATTAAAATCAGGACAAAGGGGAGGAAGTTAAACCCAAGTATTTTCTTTGAGTTTAAACAGTTATAAATCTTCTCTCACTCCCTGGACAGGTATCTTCACTGAGAGACATTTTAATCGGTGGCTTTGAATAAAATATTGTCACATTTTAATGTGGTTGGCTGCGATCACATTGAGGGAAACATTAATGCTGTCAATGGGCTGTGATGATTAATGCAATTATTATGATAATGATATTAAGCAGAATTATAAATGCATGCACATTAATCAAAGATCTTCTTTGTGCCACTGTCTGCAAATTCCTTCTTAACTCCTTAACCGAACAGAGACAGAGTCCAGAAAGAAAAAGCAGCAGTGAGGAGTTGCAGACTCTGTAATCATAAACATTAGCGATAGCTGTAAAGCAAATCTGTTTCTGTGGGCTCATGGAATTACAGTTAAAAAAATAAGAGTGGCACAAAATCTTCTGCAATTCAGCAGCCATTTTGTTCAGAATCATAAGTGAAAGACAAAATGAGAAAATAATTTTAAAGTCAGGAATTAACCTCATCTTTCTTGGTGTGTTGTGCTGGATAGTAACCTGCATGTTTCATGGCACTCATGTTCATGTTCATCAGTGACACTCACAATTAGAAAGTGAAAGTGACGTGTTTGTCAGTTACAGTTGTCCATAACCGAAATGTGACCTCTGCATTTAACTCATCCATGTGAGGAGTGAACACACACTGCAAGTCGTGAACACGCACACACCCGGAGCAGTGGGCAGCTATCCCTGCAGCACCCGGGGAGCAATCGGGGGTTAGGTGCTATCTGCCGGTGCTGGAATCGAACCAGCAACCTACTGATTACAAGCCCGACTCCTTAACCAGTAGACCACAACTGCCCCCTTAAACCTTAGAAAGGTCCATATTAGGCAATAATTAAATGAAATTAAATTCTGGGACGAGACAGTAAGCCAGGATGGGATATTTAAACATTATAATGAGTAACTATAAAAAGTGATGACCATCAATTGAACTGAACCTGGTCAATAGGGTATCTCTCCCTAAAACAGTTGCAGACTAACACTGTAACCTAAATGAGACTGCTAAAACATCGATAGCTGTCAGTCTAAAATGACTCTCACAGTTGGTTTGTGCTCACAGCTCATTGAAGCACCAGAATGCATTGACCTTCCCATCTGAGAATCTCTTGTCACAGTTCTTTATTGTATCATATAGGCATTATTATAAAATGCTTCACTACAACATCACATTTTTAGCATATAGCAGAGGTTTACTTTCTCTCTGGCTGCAAGGTAGGGCAAACCGGATGAACAAACAGTAATAAACAAACAGATAAATTAAACATGTGAAACATGGAACTGCATTCAGCACGTCAGCTTTGGAAATGTCACAAAAGCAGATTTATGAAGGACATTTGATCTTGACAGTCTTAATCATTCACTCTTTCTTCTACATCTCTTTCTGCTACTGCCCGTCATGGATTATTGAAACAGAAAAATAACAAGTGAGAAAAAGGCCCAGGAGCAGAATCATAATGTCAAGTTTTACTTACAGCTACACATTGTGAGATCGGGTCAAGGGTTTCAATTATTTGTATACGGTGCGGTCGAGCTCTACAGGAAAGGTTACGTCACCCCTTAGCTATTTATCCAGATCTGAATAGGGCTGAAATTCAACCGCAGGCCCAGTGTCACTGATATGAAACAGATCTAGCATTTGAGTGTAATGGATATTGCGGTAAAGAAAGCAGAGACTGACAGGGAGTTTGGGGTGTTGCAAGACTCTGTGTCATTGTACTCATATTTGAACGGGATGATTGCCTGGTAATGTGTGGCTGATCCGTGTGAGATTGCTCTGTTTCAGATCCTCAGGG
The DNA here is from genome assembly GCA_036877545.1 of Yasuhikotakia modesta. NCBI lineage: Eukaryota > Metazoa > Chordata > Actinopteri > Cypriniformes > Botiidae > Yasuhikotakia > Yasuhikotakia modesta. Next base: position 5,827 of record JBAJNP010004234.1, on the reverse strand, counting down.
ATAGAGGCGTGACAGTGTAGCCTGAGAGGACCTGTCATTTAAAGAACAATGAAATAATGTAGTGTTAGATCTCAGGATTTTGTCTGCCAAATAGGTTGTCCAATAGGCAGACAATAATAAAATAAAAATTTCACCTAGACAGCAATAAAATTTAAATTAAGAGCAAACAGAGACTTAAGTCTTACCCCTCAAATGTCCCAAATTGTGCCAGAAGCCAGAAAATATTAATTTTGTAATTTTCCATCAAATATTATGAGGTCCCTTAATAATTTTACTTTTATAGTGTAAAGTCTCACTGTATGCCAACATTTGTGGCATTTTAATTTCTCTTAAGGAACCTTGGGAAAACAGAAAGTTACAGTATACTTACAGCAAATTATACATAAACTGAATTTCCTCAAGTCTCACATAACTTTTCCCTGCTCATCCTTATATCTGTGACAGGATGCAATTAAAAACAGTACCTAATAAAAAGCATAACTAAGGAGCCATTTGGGAGCCCATACTCTTAAACCAGACCTTACTATACAGATTAAGTCAAACTTTATCTCTTTGACTTGACAAAGACATTTTTCTTGCCTACAGTGCCTTAAACAGCAGTAACTGGGCATCAATGTGATGAGGCCTATCATCCCAAAAGACAGTCATGGTGATCAATTAGATTTAATGCTGACCAAGGTTGGAAGTGATTGCAGGGGTAGCCAGTGACATTAATGGCTAGCCATGGATCCAATCTTACCTCATGAAAGTTGCACTATGTAAGCACCCAGCCCTATACTGACACCCCCCTATTTGGCAGCCCCTGTAAAAATTTCAGGGTTATTGAGAGTGATATAAAATTTCTAAATGTCATTAATTGACACATGTTCTCCTCTCTGCTGTCAGCTGAGAGACAGAAAGGTCACTTCTCAGGGGGGAAATTTATATATATATAAAAATATTTCCCAGTCTTGTGAATTATGGTTGTCATTAACAAGAGGGAATAGATGGCAGGGCCCACTTAAAGCCTCCATCGATCGAACCCATGAACAGGGGCAAGAGGCTCCCAAAATGGGACGAGGTTGCCAAAATACCCAGACTAATGTGCAGGGTCCCTTGTGAAAGGTGAACAAATGTTCTCTAAGCCTTCATTTTTAGAACCAGCTGCATTACACAAACCATAAAGAATTATCCACCAAACAAACTATAATCATTTAACACTAGTGCAACACAGTAAAGTACATGTCAACATTTTTACAAGGTCTGCTATTCGGTTAGTCATAAAACATGGCAGCCAAAGAGTATTAAATTACCCATAGAACCAGCAGAACATGGTGATCCTGCAGTGATCAGAATGCCACAGGCACGCACCCAGCTAAACAAAGCACAGGGCGCTACAAAAGTTATAAAAACGCCCAGCGTCTGAAAGCTGCTGTGTCCGTGCTGGGTGAACCCCAGTCTCTTATGGTCTCTTTGTTGTGTGACAGCTTTCAGGCAAGAGGCATTTAATTTTGAAGCGAACGCCACACTACATAACCACATGGCATTTAAGTTGAGAAATGACATTCTGCCTTAGCTCTGTGTTTTCATCATCATGATCGTCATCATCTGGGTGGGCTGGTGGGGTTAAAGACAGGAGGGAGAGAATTTCTGATGCCGCTAAACAGAGGCACACAGTGAGCGCATGCATCATCTTTGTATGCGTCTAGTGTAGTGTTGCAAACCATGTTACAACTGCTGAAACACAAAGGGGGAGGTGTTAGTTTAGATGGCTGAGATCTTTATCTGCGGAGACGAAAGATGTATAAATAGGCAGCAGGGAGATGGGGGGGGGTATTAAAAGGCCTGCTTTAAGACAAACCCAGTCCTGATTCAAATTCAGTTCAAATCGAGCCCCAGAGAGGACAGTCCCATTGAGAACACTCCGGGCTTATCGGGCTGAGGCCATGTTATACAACTAACAATGTTCCCAGGCAATATTGCAGGGCCACATGATAAAATCATTTCAGAAAGTAATGTGAAAGCTAAGCTTTGTTACATTAATAAATTGTTACTTAAAAATATACCATATATAGGCGCATCTTGATTTAAAGCAAACGATGCTACATTAAGCAGTGATGTCCTGTAGGCAGATATCTAATGAGTTCATGATGTGGAGCAATAACTAATTACAGGCTTAGATTAGACATACAGATGGGAGGTTGCAGACAGTCAGTCATCTTTTTTCTTTTCAGGCCTTTGCCAAATGGAGAGAAACCAATATAAACATTTTATGCAAAACCCTAAATCTCATTAGAGACATGCAAGAGGAGGTGGAACATGTTTGACAAGGGAAAAAAATGTTGAATCACTTCCTGTACAGCAACACAGTAACTTTCATGCAGTGCTGAGCCTAATTAAGGGAAATGTTTTACAGCAGCTCATACTGCATTATAATACAGAGAATACCATAAGTCACGAGTCAGAAACCAGATCTGAAGCGGTAGCCTGTGCTGCTGTCCCAATGGTCCATGAGTCCCAGCGGTCAGAATGCAGCCAAACATAATTCTACATGACAGAAATACAGGTGATAAATATTTACCCCCTCAAGGAGATTTAAGACACTTGTTCAGGGCGGCACCTTTTGAGCTGCTTCCTGTCAAGCTCCTGTCGAGCTTTCAAATATCTGTTCTGTCAGTCAAACAATTTATTCCCCTGATGTTTAAACAAAAAGAAAACTTAAGGACGTTAATAAAAAATATTTATACTGCTGCTGCATGTACCATTTTTTATGCCTGTAGTCCAGTGTTTATTTAGATAAGGAGGTTAAAGTTTTGATGTCCTCATCAAAAAGAGAGACTGAAAGCTGTCAAGTTGATTAAAGAAGTTTGTAGCATTTCCATATAATCATTAAGCAGATAAGGAATACATGCATTTAATTTTTATATACACTTCAGTGTTTTAATTCATAGTGATCTGAGTACTGAAAGTTTTCCTTTAGCTCTTGGTCTCAGCAGATCAGGTTGAGGTTGAAGGTTCATTCCACCACAGAGGAATAATTAAAACAAATGTTCTGGAATGTAACTTTGAATAAAACTAAGATAGAATAAGAAAGCTACACCAAAACACATTTTTCCAAACAATTGTATTGTCTATCCTATTTAACCGGCTGGCATCAGCTCAGCCTGTCTTGCAAAAAAACATGTTTTATGTATAGTTTGTGAGGTTTAAGAAAACCCATAGCTCCTTGTGCAGAAAAATTCGAAAATTAGCAGAGTGATTCCTGCAGTGGGGCCTGCCTGTGAGCACGCTAATCAATCGCAGTGCCTTTGTTACACAGGGAGATTTGAGCCGCTTGACCACTGATGAGGAAAAAGGTAAGAGGGACTAGAGGTTTGGGAGATGTGGATGGTGTTGAGGTAGTTGGTGAAGACAGGTTTTCTCCGAGTGACAGTTTTAACTCTTTTCAAAGATGCAGAGTGATTAATGAGGGCTTTTAATGGCCAGCAGGAGCAGAGGTTCGGGTGAGTCACGGGCCTCAGAGTATTGACATCTCCATTATTTACTGAGTGATTGGGGCAGCCGAAGGGCCTCTGATTAGAAAACAATAAATGCTGTTATTGGTGGTCTTGGTCTAAGCAGGACACTTCAAATGCATGTCTGAGGTTTTCTAATTACTATGGCCAACTGCACGCTGGACTGTGATAAACCAAAAGCAATAGAGTAGTCCCAGGGGGACTAGCCACGGCTTGTGGTCTGTGTAAATGTGTTGTTCATTAGAATATAAACAATGGTACTGAACATTTTAAAAATCTTTGGGAGAGGATATTTATGGGACATGTTTGTTTACAATGTTCTGTTTAACAAGTCTAAATTATATTTTGACAGTTATTTAGTGTGTATTAATAACCATCAACAGCTCATTTTCACATTATTATTTGTTTCACAGTGATTCTTATGTCCTTGCACAAACAGGAACAAAAACATTGAGAAAAATTGTTGTTAATTATGATTAATAATTGTCATGACAGTTAGATAATTGTATGGCGCTGACAGCTTATGGAGTTACTAAAATGTGTGTCAAACAAACTTTAAGTGCTGCTAACAGAACTTAACATGAAAGAACATTATGTAAATATTCCAAGCAATATATTTATTTGTATAGCAAGGTGTAGATAAGACACAGAAAATAAAAGTAGTGATGTGCTTGGCATGTATGATGAAGGTATAATGTTACCAAACATTAGGCAGGAGGGTTCAGTCCGGAGGCAACATTAGGGAGATGGATACATTAGACACAGGCGAGTCATGTTACTGTCAGCAGTGGTAATAGTTTTTCTTGATTAAAAGCATATGTGATGAAATTGACTACAGCTAAATAACCAGCGTAATTCTATATGGTTTAGAGAGTTAAAAAGGTGAAGTTTGTATTTTCTGGGCCATTAGAAGCACCTAACAAAACTTAAAATAATGACAATATGAAAAGTTTGTTTTCCTAAGTCTGTTTTTTTTATTGTGATTGCAACAAACAAGTTTTCCAGCCCCATGTTGTTGTGCCAGGCCCAGTCAGGTGAACTCAGAGACCTGCTGTCAAGCCCAAACTGTCAATAAAGTAATTTATATGTCTTAGATCAAATATGTCTAAGAGCTCTTATACAGAATACACAAATGCTATGTTTTCCTGACATAAAGTAACAAAACTGCATCAAAATGTATATGATGTAGAGTTCATACAATAACGTTCGTATATTTAATTTAACTATATTTAATTTGAGACCATAGATCTAAATGGTCAATTATTATTGATGTAAGATGCAAATATTAATCATTTACCATTGTAATAATAAATATCCATTTTCAGTTCCTGCAAAATCCATTAGAATTTTCCATTTTTGACAGGTTTCTGATAAAGAATGTCATAGAACAACTGAATACATAGGACTTGTTTTTTAAGTGTTTTATTTCCTATAAACAATTAAAAGCAATTTAAGATGTAAATCATTCAGGTGTCATTCACATGTCATTTCGTGTGTGACAGTTATGGTCACTGGATGCAGTTTGCATAGAACCTGAAGTGTTCTCGAACAAACAGCAGCATCTTCATACATTTCTCCAACCAACATTTAAGCTTTGAGAACAGCCCATGTTTTAATGAAAATCAACCAACACTTCAACTCTTTATAATATTGCTAAGCCAGTAGCATTTACAAACATTTTAATGAAACCTTTCATACAGCAGTCAGCCTTCATTTACTTTTTTCTTTGAGAGAGTAATTTTCTTATGCTTGCACTATTTTCAGAGACATGTGCTATAATTTGTTAGGAGACTTAGAGTAATTTAATCTCAGATTCAATTATTTTGCAACACCAGTTTCCTTTCGAGGACGTGCGAAATCAGACCTATTTATAGGCAGGTCAAGGTCATGTGATGTAGCATTTCGCGCCACAAAGCTCTTAAAAGGCGCCTGTAAAATGCGTCATCAGGCGCGCGCCAAATTCATGAAGTCCGTGTGTATGAGCGTTAGTCAAATGTAAGCGTATGGGGGAAGAAAAGAAGCTGTTGGCAGTAGGAAGTAGCAAGAGGAAGGAAAAGAAAAAAAATATGATATCTTTAAGTTTAAGTGTGGGCACGATGGGTGAAAAGCACGTTCATATTGTAACGACCCGCGTCTGTTACGTGTGGGTTTTCAGATGGGCACGGCGAACTGACGAGCGGCTACACCGGCCGCGAGTATGTCTCCTACGTGAACACTCGTGCCCCATACACCGCACGGCCCCGAGTGTCACCGGATCCCGGCACGGCTCCTGAATAAACGACACGGACGCACTCATACAACGAACCCGTTTATTCCACCACACCAAAAACGCA
>JBAJNP010004233.1:0-34600 GCA_036877545.1 Yasuhikotakia modesta | reverse complement strand
GAGAGAGAGAGGGCTGAGGTCATGTTATGGCTCTCAAGCGATTCCTCATAAAATGGAATTACCTCTGTGTTTTCAGTCAGCTGTGATTCAGCGTATCTGACGCTTGTCAAACGGCCTTCGCTAAGCTCCTAACAAAGCGTAAGATTGAGCGAATACAAGAACGATCAAAGGTGTCAGTGAGAGAGAGAGATAGAGAAAGATAGACTGAAAGACAGATTCATCGCGTTTGAAGAGGCGAGGACAAGCGTCTTGGGTTCAAGAAGATTTTCTGTGTTATTTAATTTATCTGACAAGAAGCACCACAATAATCCTTGGGAGACCCTCTTCCCAGCAGCGATGCATCATCTGGTTGAATCGTCTGTCAAAAGGAGCAGATGATTCGGTCTTATTGACCGTGTAAAAGATTTCTCAGCGGGAGCGCCAGAGGCTCCAGCTGACTGCAGCTTCAGACCCTGAGCTCCACTTTGGTGTACAAGGAATTATGGGTAAATCTTCAGGGGGCGGCAGTGACTGATGCTGAACCAGGCGAGGATGTTTTTGGCTGGTACAGTACGTGGTTGTTGTAAGCCTGAGGATGAGACCTGAATCACAAGAAGTCCTCTAATCTATACGAAATTACATTTTGGATTCTAACTTACCAAAACTACGTTTCTTTTCCAGGCCAAGGAGAACGACAACATCTGTGCTGGCTACGCGCTGAAGCTTTGTGTTTTCTTCAACGCAATCTATAGCAGACCTCATTATTCGTCTTCCCACAACCACACAGATGTTTCTTCTCATTCAACCCTGTTTTTGGTCACATTACATGATTCTGAGTCTATTTCATAACCGTGCGTATCAAAGCAACTTCTCATGTCTTTACCAATCTGTCTCAAATCTACATTCTTTGGTCAAACCACAACAGAGAAAGTTTTTTATTGGGTTTTCATTAACTATGACCATAAATGCCACTAGACGGCCCGTGAGGATCTTTGTTCAGCTTGTGTGTACGAAAATGACAGCATTTTTAGAAAGTTGCGGAACTGGGAACGAATGAGGTCAGCCCTAACCTCACTGACCAATCGTATTGCTCCGTTTCTGATTTTTAGTCAGGCAGACAGCATAAGGTCTGAGATTATCCACAGAAATTTGGGATTGACCGTGTCTTTCCACCACACTGATTAATGAGGGTGGCTGCTGTGCGTCTCAAGATGTGACTGGATTTGGTCTTCAGTTATCTTATCCAAGACAAGTCTTACTTGTTTATAGCAAAACAACAGATTAAGTTGCATTAACTTGCTAAATGTGTTAGAGCATTTAAAGAAACAGTTTACCCAAAAATAAAATCGAATAGAATCTTAACGCAGCTCAACGAACATTTGTAAATCAGGTCTGTCAAATTTCAATAAAGGATTAGAGAATATTTTCCATATACTCATGTTTAAAACCAGTATCACCAGTATCAATATCACAAGTCTTTTAATATAAACTGTTGCTATGAAAACTGTTGATATGGAAAAAGCTGCACAAAGATTCTTAAAAACGTTTATAAAATGTTTGGAATAGTATAAACCCGAAATAAATGGATAGAAATTTTAAAATGTTTGGGTGAACTACTACTTGGAGACCGATGTCTCTTACACATAAAAATACTATAATTATAACTTGGCCAATGAAAGCATTTGTCTGAAAACTGACAGTTAAAAGCGTCAGGAAATGGTTGCGCTCATGTGCTGGTAAAGTTTCAGGAACCAGTAAAGCTTAATGCTAATCCTCTCACCGCACACCCTCTCTTAGCAGAATGGCCCAGTGGAGGAACTCGCTAATTCAGCACTAAAAACAAACTTTTCCTGCCCCACCCCACCCAGAGGAATCCCTGTCTCACAAACAGCTCCTCGCCTCAGGAGAGCCCTCAACGCGAACCATTGTTTAACGCTACCTCCACCCTCAGCCAAACAGCCCTGACATCAACCCCAAACCGATGCAATTTTACACAGAGGGAACAATGGCGTTGCTTTGAGAAACTTTATTACAGTTGCCATTTGTCAATGCAAGCTATTTTTCCCAGGAATTGATATACGGTCCCAGTTGGTTTCAGAGGGTTTGCGTTTACCTTCTTTTTCCAGGCGTTCTCACTTTCCTGCAGCTGCGAGTAGCGGTCAGCCAGGGACATCTGGACGACATCTACGGGTTTGTTCTTCTTCAGCTTGTTCCGGCCGTCGTCTTCACCGCTTTTCACCTCTGCCAGCCTGCCAAAGAGCCTGTGTTTACGTTGTGTCAGCGGTTTTAAGAATATTCCTATAATGTCTTTCTGTGGTTTCACTTTGGTCATTTTAGTGATCAAAATGCAACTTAAAAGCGGGGCCTGAGCTGTGGGCTAGCGATCGGTGCGAGCGCTGCGGAGAGTTGAGCCTTGGTGCTCACGTTGGAAATTGGGTTTGAACGCCATTATGCAGCTTTGTGTTTGACAGTGCAAACTTTCAAATAGCTATTTAATAAAAGATAATTAGGAAAGTTTACATTTATAACACATATTTATATTATATTTATACTACACACACAAACACATATACATATGTTCACACACATATATATATATTAATACACGCACACACAAACACACATACATTAAACTCCATTTCCCATCATACCTCTCTTTGAGGGAGGAGCTTGTGCTCCCATCAAGGCTGTCTAGCTCCTCCCCCTCCTCAGACTGGGAGACTGAAGGTGTTCTGCTCGCAGTTTCTGAGGACGGAGAACGAGGAGTCTCACTGGAGCTGCTTTCCTCTCTCTGCAGCCTCCTGCCCTCTTTACACATCTCCTCCTCCTCCTCTTCATCTTCCTTTCCATCAACGATGGTCAGCTCCTCGCTGGTTCTGGTGGCAGGGGTTGGGTTCCGCTCCGGCTCTGTGGGTTCTGCGTCCAGGCTGGTGGAACGGCTCTTCTTGAGAATGCCTTTGATGCTGCGCTGGTTCGAGTCCTGTCTCTGCAGGCCCGGTGTGAATGCTTTTGGCTCTTCAGTGGCCTTCAAAGATCCAGAGATGATGTTTGGTTCCTCTGTGCCCTCAGAACGTTGTCTCTCTATGGGTTTCTTCTCACTCTGTTTAGCCTTAAAGACACAAAGGCACAAAAAAAGGTTAAAATGTGGACCATGCTTCTGTCTGAACCTCTATATTCTCACAAATGTCGTATTGCCTTTGTCTTGTTACACACACAACCGGGCTGCCCAATAAATTTAATATGACTTAATATTTTATTAACTTTACATGACTAATAATTTTTAACATACATGCATTTGGCAGACATTTTTATTCAAGGTGACCGACCATACAAACATACTAATAAAATGTGTAACTCGAATGTGTGTTTCCTGGGAATTTACTTTACACTGATCTTCCCATTGAGCTACAGGAACCAACTTATCCTCAAACTCCAGGTTTCTTGGAGGTCTCAGACATTCAGGCTCTGTTGCGCACACAAAACTAACAAACAGCTAAAAAATATTGAGTTTTAATTGTAGCTACATCACTCTGCAGGCCTGTGAGACTCCAGTACTTAAAACATGTTTGCCAGAAAACAGACAAATGAAACACAGACGACTCTCAAAGGCTCGCCTTTCAGGGTAACAGAATGTGCAAACGGTCACGAGCGCTGACCCAAAGCCCCTTCATTTCCTGCCGAACACAAACTCTCATTCTCCCAGAAACAAAAGGAAAAACGAGTGAGAGTGAAGGGGTGCGAGCGTGACTGGTGGTCTGTTTAACGGCGGCACCCCCTCGGGGAATGGAGGAATAGAGAGAGTGAGAGACGAGGGTTCATCTGGCAGTCTTCTTTGTTGCAGAAATGCTCTTGTTCCACAGGGGATTAGACGTCTGGAGCCACCGTAGACCGAGGATGTTACAGTGAAACAATCTGAGGCTAATAAATAGGGAGTGTTCCAAAATGTGGTGAGCTGACTAGCTAGGCAGCATTTTAAGGGTGCGTGCCTGATGCAAAGGTTGTTTTAAAAGGCAGGCGGCACAATCGCACCACCTTTGCTAAGACAAATTCTTTAGCAGCATCCAGCTAAAATATACCCTTCGTGGAGAAGCAATCCCAGAACGCATTGCAACAGCCTTAGCGGAAAAATTAATCCAAGATGGCAGATTCATGCGTCAAGAGGAATGCCTATTATAAATATATTACAGCCAGTACTAAAAATTCCTTAGAAGGCAAAGCGTTCAGAAGAAACCCCATCTTCCAAACTTCAGAACTTTTTCTGATCTATTCTGATGGACTAAACCACCATGAAACCGATATGTTTAAATCTGCACTAATTTAGGGAGTTAGAACCACATGGACTGCCTTAAATTTCACCTTCTCATCTTCTTTCTTCTCCTCGTCCTCTCCTGCAGAGGACAACTCATCCTGTCCGGCCGTCTTGCTTTCTTCAGTCTGTCTCTCGTCCTCTGAAGAAGAACTTTGGGATTGGCTGTGGGGGGAAATGAAAGACAGAGATGAGAAATGATGAAGATATGAGAATGTTTCAGCACCAATATCCACATTTTCCACCTTACAATTACAGATTTAGAAGACACTTATCAGAAGTGGTGCCTCTTGGAAGTCGAACCCAAGACTCAAGCTAATCGGCTACAATGGCTGTTTGGTCAAAATGCTAGTTAAAATGCTAGTTATGTATTAGAAAAAAAATCACTGTTTTAAGCAATTTTAGAATACATACATTTATTTATTTGGTTTTATCCAAAGCGACTTACAGTGAACTCAAGATACACATTTTTATCAGTACTTGTGTTCCCTGGGATCGAACCCACAACCTTTGTGCTGCTAACACGATGCTCTACCAGTTGAGCTACAGGCACATACAAAATAAATACTGAGATATGTAGAGTATCACAAAAAGGCGATATCAAGAAATAATTGCCTTAGCTTTGTTGGCTAATCTTCATTGAGGATCAACAGACACTTCGGGTCAAATAAACAAATGTAAGCCGTTGCTTTAATATGTTGTATGATGGCTGCCTTCCAAGGTTAATCGTTCTGAATGTTTACACATATTAACGTGAGTCATGACGGTTCCTGCCACCAAAGAGCGAAAGTGAAAGTTCGGTCCAGATTCCACCAGAGAGAAGACAATGAGCTCAACACACATACATGGGGAACGGCCTACAATACTAACTTGTACTGATAACAACCCATTCGCTTATCATACAGTCATTGAAAACACTCCCCAAGGACATTTTAATAGCATAATTAAACATTATAATCTTATATACACTAATTATATATTTAGTATATATAAACCTCCTATTACCCTCAATTTAAAGACCCCAGCAATTTAAAACTCCAGAACATGATTTTTACCCAAGCTTGTGCGTCAAAGACTTTATTTGTTGACTACCTAAATAGCCATTAAATAACAAGCCAAAAAATGATGCCAGCCATGCATTTAAAAGACATTAAACATCGAATAAGGTCAAATTGACCCCAAAGATAATAGGAGGGTTAATAAAAGTTTATTATTATATATTCCCAAAACTTGGATATAAAACAGTTTTTTTAAATTGGTTGAAATGCACTTTTGTTCATTTCTTCCATGTTTATTTTATTGCATTCAGTGTTTGTATTTGTGTTTTTCTACAGTTGAATTTATTCCCAATGCAAAAGAAAACATTAATATGTGCGGTGACATGATGACGGTGACATTTTTATAAAATTCTACATTCTTAAAGGGTTTGTGAACAGAGGAAATTTTACTATCATCATGACAAATGTTATTGTTGCATATACAGCGTAGGGGTTTCTAAGCCCACCAAACACACACAAGTACAAGTTAATCTCTGCAAGAGATAAACTTTCACACACATCCCACTGCCCTCATGTTTTACACTTTTACTTCAAAGCAATCTGTCTGAGTCCAAGACCTTTGACCTGAGACGTCAAACTACACCCACAGGATAACAGACGACCATAAATGCAAGATCTCAGATCTTCTGAACCAGAAACATCTACTCCACATCCCGTCCTCTCCTGTAACTTCGATGAATGTGAAACTACGCGACTCAGGCTGTGGAAGACCTGGATATTGTAGTTCCACACCACATCAAAAAACGATACCAGACCCCTGCTGAGAGAACGGAGCCAGATGAGATGGGATCCAGACGCCGTGTTCCTACAAAAAGCCACATTTATAGCAGGGTTCTGCCTTAAATACCGCCGCACTCTATCAAAACGCCTGTCTGGACGGCAGGACGGCAGTTGTTGGTGAAATATCCACCTCACACTCGTGGTTTGTAACTGCCGGAGACACTCATAGAGTCCAGACGGAGACGCGAACGGTCAGGAACGTGGAACGTTTGGAAGTGACGCGGTCAAACAGCGAAGGGTAGCAGAGGTCTGTTCTTAGTCTAATGAGAAGCAGACCTGCGATCTGAGCCTTCCAATGTTCTAGAAACGTGTGCGTGACACACACACACACAATGCTTGAGCTACTGGTTTAACTTCTGGAAAGCTTATCATAAAAATAAGACTATACAACTACACATTCAAATAAACACACAAAGACACAGGCACACACACAGGCATACAAGCGTATACAAGTATAAATGTAAACAAAATTGAACAAGTGATATACAAGCACACACGTATAAGCACACACACACTGCTGCACAGAAGATATATAAGCACACACAAACACACACACAGGCAGACACACACAAACACACAGCAGTCAGCAGGTTTCAGAGAGATGGCTATCTGATGCACAGCCATTTTGCATTCATCTGCCATGACTCACGGCCCTCCTGGCAGCAAACAAATCAAAACTAAAGCAGCACAGAGGATTATAAACTCCAACAGCTAAAACTTGTGTGAATCACCTCAAAGGGACCGTCTACAAATTACCTCCAAACTACAAAACGGCTATTGTGCGGATTACCTGGAGGAAATGTTCCTCTTCTTGCTGCTGGTTTGATCCTTCTGCTGCTCAGCATTGTGGGTAATGTCTTCCACACGATTCGCTGGGGCGGTGGGGATGTCCGGTTTCTCCGGCCCCTGGTGGCCGAAAGGGGAAAAAACAGTCAGAATGCGGGAAAATTAAAGTGGAGAATGAGGAACCGTGGGTACTTTCCACATCAAACTAATCCTCCGGAGACGTCCCATTCAGTCTTACAATTAGCCATTCAGATCAGGGCAGTTTTGTGAAGTCTTTTTACAAAGCCTCGGTGGATAAAGCAAGAGGGGCTGCAGAGGGGGTCCAGGCGCACACTCACACACACATATATACACACACACACACTCATACACACACACACACTCACTCACACACACACACACTCACACACACACACACACACACACACACACAAAGCCTGGGAAAAGCTGTTGTCTTAAGACTGAATGAGACTGCAGGGAGAGAGGGATTTAAAGACGGGCTTGGAGGTCAAAGCAGTTTTAGCAGCTAACGGTTCAGTTACGATGAAGAGAAAGAAAGAGACAGAGAGAGAAAAATTTATGGTGGGAGGCGTTTAATAAATATTAACAGAAAATAATGTGCGAAATGCACAGATTTTACCACAGCAAAAAGACGCTTGTACAAATAAACCAAATGTCTGTGTGGCAGGACATTAAACTGAAATAAAAACACACTATTAAAACAGCCGTTAAAAATAATCACTTACAACCATATCTGTGTGGTTATATTAGGTTACACATTACTAACAATGACACAACCATATAATTGCTATCATTGTGATGTGATGAAATCCCAGCCAATTAGAACATTTGTTTCATTGTTACAATGAAACAAGTTAAAGCCTTACGAATGAATTAAAAATGCACATTACGTGGCATTTAATATGCCTACAATTTGTCAATTGTACAAGTGTGTCACCTTGTTAGGGCGCGCACACACACACACACACACACCTCTGCTTTCATAGCCTTCAAAATGTCTTGCCCCATAGACTTCCATTGTAAGTGCACCGAATTTCTGTTTGTTATTGCAAACTGGGGGAGGAGTCAAAAACTGGGGGAGGAGTCAAAAAGCTGCTGTCCAAAGAGCTTCATCAGTTTTGAACCGGGAACATTCCTTCTGAAACAAACTTCCGAATTCCCATTTCTAGGAAAAATCGACATCACTTTGAAATAAACCAAAAACAAAATAAGATAATAGGTATACATTATTTTTATTACAGCATTCATTTAAAAGAGTCATTTGAAGGCCTGTCAAAGCAATTCTACAATTTCTGACAGCAGCAAGATAAATTGAACCTTGCGTGCAGAGCCAAAATATTCCGGGTACGGAAAACGATGCTGTTTTTGACTCATCTGCCCCGGAGGACACCTGGATGTCTTTAAGATCAGCGTTCAGGCTTTTTAAATGACAAACAGCTGACAAATATTACAGAGAACTACATTTGGGACAATTCCAGAGACCGGCTGATAACAATCCATTTAATTTAGCGTAAACCACCTCAGAAATCAGTTCCTGACGTGAAGTTAGACGACCAGATGTCTACACAACAACCTGCTTCAGCCTCACAACACAAATTTTTCTGTAGATTGAAAACTGTTATGTTAATAATGTTTAAGCCATTTTCACGTTGACTTACAGAAGGAAAATAATGTGTCGTTTCTTTAAAACATTTTTCTGTACGTTTGAGCAGTCTGACAACTTTTGGCTCAGCCAATAGCAATGCGCCGTTCCGTTGTGACAGAAATGACACAGTCTGTCTTTAAAACGGGTTTGCTGAGGTTTCTCACGAGCGACAGTGAGAACAGCGTTTGTTTGAGGGAGAAAGAGACAGACTGACAGGAGATGACAGACAGAGCAGATGTCCATTGAGTGTTTGAGGACAAAGAGCACTTACTTTTAAAAGAGACGTCTTGGCAGGGACAGCGGACTTGGCGTCATCATCGGCTTTTTTGTCATCTGTCAACACACACACACAGACACTTAGGAACGTTGGCGCGCGCACACACACACACGGCCTCCCCAAAGATGTAATGACTTTTATAGTGGGCTAATCAAATTTTCACTGAAAACATTTGGCATTATTTAATTAAAACATCTAGTATGTTTTTAAGACATTTGGTTTATGTGGACACAGAAATTGTTCTTGCAAACTATGTTGACATTGTTATACAAGCCATTATACACACTTGTAAACAGACACACACACACACACACACGTATATAAATGTGGACATTCCTTAGATTCTATTGTGTTTTTACACAGCTAGTTATAAACACTATATGCTAATCCTAATCAACTCCCTAACCCTATCAGAAAACCTTGCTATCAGAAAATGATCCTTTCATAAACATGTCATATGACGTTTCATTTAAAACTTATAGGAAATTTTTCTATGTCCTGTTCAGTTAACTTAACAAGCATCAGCCTTAATTCTTCAATAAATGTCTTCTAAATTCATTGCCAATTGACTTCAACATTTCAAGTATGTTTGTTACTCAACGTTACTCGGCCTGCAGCTCAGATAACATCAGACGCTGTCAAACGCACTGAACGACTCGTTTTCCCACAAGGTTTCTTAGTTTGGTTTGGTTTTTGTGGCTGAATAGAAAAATTGGCTTCTTACACAAAGACCATAAGAAACGCACACAATCGCTTGTGTTCTTCTGTAAACACTTATCACCGAGGACTCTTGACCCTGACTCGCACTGAAGATCTCAAAGAAACAGCCGTACAAAAACATGATAAGACCCAGTTTACTTGGATAAAAAAATGGAGTGTGCGAAACTAAGAGTTTGATTGATATAGTGCTTAAGCGTGAGCTTTTCATACTGCCTGAACGGTTGCAACACAACCAGAAAAAAACGCTGTTCTTCTGCTAGCCTGAAACCATTACGGAGTGACGTATTCTTGTTTGTTTACGTTCATGGTTTGCATATCCAGTAAATTGTTTAACAAAACTGATATATTGGGAGACACTTTAGCATCGCAACCGTGAAGTTCGAAATGTTAAAATCTGGCAAAAGCAATGATAATTTGAGAGGTAGTGTGTGCATGTGAGAAAGAGATGTGTGTGTTTGTGTGAGAGATTTGTGTATGTGTGTCAAGGGTTCGGTCGACCAGCAGAAAAACATTTTGACACAGTCAGTCTGAACAGCACAAAAAACAAGAAATTTGATGCTTACAAACTCAAAACAAGTTGCATCCTAATGTGGTTTGAAATACAACTCAAGGCCAATTTTGTGTCTCAACAAGCCAGGTTGAAGTTACTGGCAATAATTTGGGCCGTACATTGGGTAACAACCCTCGGGGGGGTCACAGATATTGGCTGAAACTATGTATTATTATTATTATGTCTTGAATAATAAACAGTGATAAACTGAGGGTTGGATAAGTGATAAGTACACAGCTTGAACATACGAAAAAATCTATTGTTTATCGTTAAGATGTCAAGACGGATGTTTCCACACTGACAGCTGTTCAGTTGATGTACGTCAAAATCTCCTGGCTGATGTTTGTTGATGCTTCCATCATTCAAACCTGACAAACAGTGTGAACAGTCAAACCCAAAGATCAAATGTGTTTGAGTGGTGCTGTACAACAAAAGTAGGCTATCCATGAGTCAGCTCTGAGTCACGCCATCACCGTAGCCTCTGTCAGTCCGACCTTCCCGTTTCTGACTAAACTGTTAATCAGGTCTTTGTCATTATGCGGTGGGTTGATTTTACGGGAAAATGGCGACTCCTCTGGACTGTCGGTGACGCTAGCAAATCCTTCAATCTGCTGACTTCACACATTCAAGCGCATGACCTCATCGTAAAGTACCAGGCAACCCGGGGGAACGAGAAATACAATACAGTACAGAAATTGATCAGTCAAGCTTCTAAAACAGAGACACTCAGATTACACTTTGTCTGGGGGCATTGTTACAAAACACTGGGTAAGTCAGTTAACTAAATGACCGGGCAGAATAACTGCAGCATTTGAATTTGGTTTTAATGTAAAAATTTGTACAAACAACTCCTAGGTCTAAAAAAAACACACATTGTTTTTTTTTAAGCAAAGCTGGTCAGTTTTTTAAGGACGACAATATGAATGTGAACATTAATTTATACACAAATGCGTAAAATTGCATAAATGCTAGTAACTATTAGCATGAAAGAAATTTGGGGTTTTGCTTCATATTTTGCTTTCAATGCAACTAATGTGTCGAACAAGGCAACTAAATTCCCCCCGAAACTTTTAAATTGTGGTATCTGGCCCCCAATAACCCTGTCAGGGCAGATGTGGCCCGGGGGCTTGACTTTAAGCATTTACGACCACAAACGGACAAAAAAAAATACTTGAGCTGTTGGGGGTTTATCTGACAAAGCTCTCAGAGATGCACAAGGGCAGCGTTTGCACGGCCAACATCTGCGCTTTGCGAAATTCTCCCCAGCTGTACGCGAGAAAAGCACAGCCTCGCCACTTGTTGAAAAAGCAAAAGTGAGAGAGCTGCACAATGGTGCCAAAATAAAGGAACTCTGTGTCTCACAAAAGGGTTCTTTGAAGCAAATGAAAGGAAAGAGACTTACCCTTCGTCTTTCGGTCTTCCTCCGCTTCCAGCAGACTGTGAGAAAGAAAGCAAACACTAATGAGCTCACGGATTAATGTGTGGCAGTCGCACAAAACATGACATTGCTTCACCTGAAAACCTTATGACATCACATCTGCCCCCTCACGGCACTCATTGTCCTGTATATGTCAGATGGGACGGGTACACAAGTTCCACACGCATTCGGATCTTTAAGTCCAATAACAGGCCACACAGTCAGGCTAGATTCTTTAAGTCTCAAACAGGCTCCGGGCCTCCTGTGAGTTGACTGTTAGATTAGCCTCAGGGGGGCCGTGCAAAGCTACAAAAAACACAACATAATGGACGATGGCAGGCTGATGCTAAATTATAAAGTTTTATGTGTACAACACTGCCAAATTTAACTATGGAGAATAATAGTTGTGAAAAACTGTGCCAAAGTTTGGCACCTTTCAGACAGGGAACAAATTAGAGCCTGAAACAACTGTAATAAAAAAAATGAAGCCTTCAGAAACTATTTAAGGCGTCCAACAAAATATGTTTCTGCAAGCTGTGCGTTTCTGAAACCACATTTTGAGACGGTTTTAAATACAGCTTTAAAGTCTAATTTTGAGATTTAGCTAAATATTACACTCACCGCGTAAAACATCATGTCACTGTTGTGTGATTTTAAGCATTGCGAGAAGTTAAAAGTGTCACGGACGACTTGGAAAAGACAAAATGTTCAAAATAGATTGTTATGAAAACACAACAAAAAACAGGAAAGACTATGTTTTTAATCAGTCAGTACATATTGCTGGAATCTTATCTACACTGAGGCAAAAGCAGAGACACCAGCAGTCCAGCAAGTGCCAGTTTCCTTTTCCCAGACGCTAAACCGAGGGTTGTGTTACAAAAAGTCTGCGTTCCCTAACCGGTACAAAGAAGCATTTCTGAGAAACAGACAAAATGCCTTTAGTGTTCAGAGTACCGAGATTTGTTGCTAGAAACAATATGTGCATAAATGTGTCAGAGCTCCACACAAATGACTCTAAATAGCCGTTCCAAGTCTAAATCCCATTTTACACCAGTCCAATTTTCCTTTGTTGTGTGTGTTATTCCTCTGTCTTGTTATAGTACGTGTTTGTTTCTGTAGCTCTGAAATCGTTTAAATGCTAGACAATAGCTGTATTTATAACCAAGACCTGTGATGTTAGCCAACTAGCTGACTTAACGCTACAGCTGTTAGTAAAAATGTTAACAAAACAAATAAACAAGATACCGCCTGATAAGTCCTGCATTGACCTTGTTGATTTGAATGTTTAACAATAAACTAAATGCTACTTGTATCTTGTTCGTCCCCAACAGCAGATAAACAGACATACGCATTAAAATTTTACAGCGTTTATCTTCCATGAGCAGCACTCTGGGGTATATCCAAATTTTCCCAAATAATGCTCTTTAGAATGACTAAGCCCCTCCCCCTAATACCACAAACTAAAAATAGCACAACCATGACATAGACCAAAGCTATTGGGTATTTAAAAAAAAATAGTAATAATAATTAAAAACCTTTAATATGTCCCATCTAACTTTCAGACTATTTTCTAAGCATTCAAACTTTATGACTGACTCCATACCATTGAATCACCTCAGATCTCTTTGCCTGAGTGCAAAGACAAATTCTGGAACTATATCAACTATCCACTGTAGACATCTACACTTATAGACATCCAAACATGACCTTGGCCTGACCATGTACCGGCCATGACAGAAGTCGAGAGACACCGACAAACTCATTCTGTCCAACTGAGAAAGAAAAAAGACACTGGGATAAACAGTAACAGTGGGAACGGAAAAGTGGAAAACCGGACAACAGGAAACAACAGGAAAACAGGAAACTGAGAAGAGGGCAAAGGAAATGAAAAGACTCGGTGCACGTATGACGGACTGAAATGCAACGTGCCTCAACTCATTCGTTCATGAGCCGCCAGCAGCTGAGTCCTATTAGACATGCTGGATGTATCTGCAGAGGACAGTTTCGTAGGTATACATCATTTTCTGTCAGGCTGCATCTATCTTCCGTGATACATGTAGGTTGTGTCTCTATTGGAGACCTCTTTGAAGTGATTCTTTCATTTTTCATTCTTACTGACAATCAAAGCGTCTTCTTATTTGGTCGCTAAAATGGTACAGGATGTTACGGCTCTGTAATAATACCAAATATTTAAAGAACAGCTCGCTGGGATGAAAAATGCGTCATCGTTTAATCACCCACCCATGTCATTCATAACCTACAGTTTATGACCTTTGTCTTCTGTGAAACACACAATGAGAACTGAACTAGCTGCCTTTTCCACACAATGAATGAGGACTGAAGATTTTAGCCTTAAAAACCGCAAAAGCTCCAAAAAATTTTATATAAATTGTCAGAATCGACTTGTGAGAACGTTAGACTCTAAATCCTCTGCAGTCAGTTGTTCAACTGAACTATTCCTTTAAAACAATGCAACGCTTTTGTATTTCTAACCTTACTTTACCTCAGGGGGTTGTGACTGAACCACAGCACAGCTGCATTTGTTGTATAAACAGAGAACAGATGAATAAATAAAAATTCCTTTAGGAATAGCACTGTTCACACCACGTCTTCTGTTCACTTACGTAGCGCTGCCGTGCACCGTTTGGAAGACTTCCATGGAATCGCAAATTGCGGGTGTTTACTGCAATCGCTGTAGGGAGCTAAAAAGAAGAAAACATCTCCTTGGCAGAGTCAAAGGTTTCTTCGGTCCTTAAAGAATCTCCTCAGAATCTCCTCACAAAATCTTCAGACGTTGGAGAAGACAATATCACAGTCAACCAAACAGCATTGCGTCTGTTGCGCGGTATTCGGCTGACCCATGAACATACCTGAGCAAAACCAGCGGAAAACTAGGTAGAATCACCTTGTAAATCAATCTTACGTTGACGTGTTTTTTGACATTTCGTCCAGGCTTACTTTCACTTCGAAACATACGCCTCAGACGATTAAATACAGGTCCGTGACGTGCCAGGGCAGGACTAGCTAGTTTGACATGTAATAGTCAAATCAAACAACGAACGACGTCAACGTGACCCTTTTGTTTACATGTTCAATCTCAATCTTCACAAAGGTAACGAGTGACTAAGCCATTGGAAACTGCCGCCGATCCGTAACCTGTGATTGTATTGCAACTACGTCTCCAAACTGTAACAAGACTTCAATCAAATTAATCAGATAAGGAAAACAGGATGGTGGTCATTACAAAGGATTGCTTGTATTGTGCATTCAGAACAAGTCTCGACTCATGGAGGGAGAAAAAACCCTAGTCATTTCTTTTAAAACCCACATTTCCTTCTTAATGAAAGAAAATCCCTCAGGGCCTGGACTAGGCCTGCAACAAGCACAACAAGATTCAAGGAACAATTAGCTCCAGAAACGAAAATTAATTTACTTTCCCTGATGTCATTTCTGAACGACTTTCTTGTGTGGAACTCGGTGAATGCTAATGCATGTGAATGCTAATCTAAATGGTGACAGCTAGCAAAGACTTAAGACTTTCAGTAAAATAACAGGTTAGCTTTATTTTGTTTTCAAGAATGACAACCACTGGTCCATATCCACTCTCCTTGTATGGAAGTGAATAACTTATAATATCTACTAAACGTCTTTACTGTTACACAAAAGAACCTCGGGGTGAGTAAATGATGACATCATTTCTGGTGAACTACCTCTTTCAGTATAAAAAACACAAGGCCAAACAAGGAAGCATTTTTATCTGTTCTAGATGCAAGAACGTTCCAGCGAATTTGTGTGGCCCATTTATCTTCTCTCCCCTGTATCCCCCACACATTCGCTTGTGATATCCATGTTTGTAATTTCACCAGAAATGCAGAGCGCTTCATGTTGACTGCAAGCTCAAGCCAAAACAAAAAGCTCAAATGTCAAAACAGCAGGACGTGTTCTGATGTAGTTCTCCACATGGTTGAATTTTCCTGACCCTAAAGTTCTCAAACATTCCAGATGTTGCTGAGCTGTCTAAACATAGACCCAGTGTTCCTTATACTAAAAGGTCAAAACGTTTTAGGACAACACCTGTGGACTCACACTAACCTGTGCTGTTGTCGTAATCTTGTGATTCGACTGGACTCTTCCTCGGTGGAAATCTTTAAGGATGGTGTGGCGTCCATTGCAGGTTTTGCATCGGATGACCTCTGTTTTCCTTGTTCGCTCAGGACAACCTGATCTTTATTGGGTCGGCACAGTCCAGAGGAAACATCTGTCTTCTTCTCAGAGCTGTGTCCTGCATCGGAATTGTCTGTCGGTTCCCGGTGTCTTTCCCTCCTTGTGAACTTGGAAGAACTTTCCTCCAAAGTGGCATACCGCTCGGCCAGCTCCCGTCTTCGTTCAGCTTTGTAACGGGCGATCCTTTCCGCTTTGGAGTCCAGAGATGAGGAACCTTGCATAGAGTCCAGTGCATCCATCATGTCTCACTCCTAACAGACAGTTTCACTTTCTTTAGCTGGGATAAAAGGTTAACTTGGAGAAGTCCAGTGCCCGATGGCTGACGGTAAGGGTGGGCGTTCCTGTTTACTTCTTAGTGGACAATGAGCTTGTTGGAACCATTGCACTGTTGAGAGAGACAAAAAAAAAAAGAGTCAGAGCTGTAAAGTTGTAAAGCTGTAAATTTAAGAAGAGCTTTTGTTTAATCAATGGAATGAATAGAAGAAATTACAAAAGAAAACAGGATGTATCACTGCAGTTCAATATAACCACTGGCGCAATCACTTACACACCTAAACTCTAATCCTTCTTATGTCAGGTTTTGTCAGCTAAGTTCAAATGAAAGCTTGCGAAAGAATGGAGTGATCCGGCTAAAAGTCTAACACCATGCCCACATTGCTCTGGTTCTCATATTACTCTGAACAGCCCCTGAGAGAAAGATAGAGAGAGAGAGACAGAGGGGAAGAGAGACAGAGAGAGAGAGAGAAAGAGAGAGAGAGAGAGAGAGAGAGAGAGAGAGAGAAAGAAACAGGGAGATTAGCACCAATGTTTACTTAACACTTCTGCTAGTGCAATGACTTGTTATCTGCCTATAGGCAGCTACTCTCAAAGGTATCCATCCAAACTGAAATTAAACCAATAAGTCACTTATTCACAATGTTCCATGTGTTCTTACAAACAGTCACCTCACCTCAAGGACTGCTGCCAATCTACAACATCTTAAAATACCGCCAAAGACTACTAAACATCTGGCCTTCTCGAACACTTCTTCTAAAAGATGATCAGACCCTTAAAATATCACTTCCTGGCTTGAAAATAGTTACAGTATTGGAAGTTTAAATATCGCAATATTTTGAAATATCACCTCCGCCCACGGTCGGAAGCGTCTTACTAGTTTTGGAACCAAGACAAGGTGTGTAACATCCGTTCTTACAGAACACCACACACAGATATTACGCAAAAACACAAGATTTGTGTTTTGCAACAGGAATTTGTTGTAGTCCTACATGCATTTAAATGCTCGCTACATGTGTCAGCATGCATTTAGCATCATTAGCAACATGTAATGCGTTACAAAGGTTAGATGTTGCTTAGGAAGAGTTATTAGCTGATGAGGGTGTGTTTGTGTTAGCGGGGGTCTGGGCATTGCGGGGGAGTTAGGAGGGTCCTTCTAGATTCCTGCTGGAGGGGGCAGGGGTTAATGGGACACATCTGGGACCTCACACTTAATCGCTTCCACACAGGGAGAATCGGAGAGAGGACAAGATGGAAAAAGCAGAATGGATGAAACAGAGTGAAAGCAACTGGAAAGGAAGAGAGAATGAGAGAATTAGGAAAATGAAGATCGAGGACTGCAAGTAATGAAACCATCACAAGAGGAAGAAAAAGCTGATTGGAGGAGAAGGGGAATGAGGTAATGGTGATGTCATCACAGTTCAGATGACATCACTCTCAGAGCTATAATCACTAATGGCTAGACTTGGAGAAGGTTCCAGGT
This sequence comes from Yasuhikotakia modesta, assembly GCA_036877545.1. Taxonomy (NCBI): domain Eukaryota; kingdom Metazoa; phylum Chordata; class Actinopteri; order Cypriniformes; family Botiidae; genus Yasuhikotakia; species Yasuhikotakia modesta. The sequence continues at coordinate 17,081 of JBAJNP010004233.1, read as the reverse complement.
CTGCTGTATGGGGCACCTAGACCTGGTTTCACAGCAGATGTTTTTCCTAAAAGCACCACCGCTCAGACAAATTTGACGCTGATGCTACAAATGCATTTTTTGCAAGTTTCAAATGCAACTGCGTTCGAATAAAAGCAGTTTTGAGTTAAACAACTGGCTCCGCTTTGAACCCTAAACCTGTTGGGCTTAAACCAAAAACTGCTGTTTTCATGGCCAGAAGGGCAAGACAACGACAACAAACAAACAACAACAACTCTGACTGACGCAAAAACCAAATTACATAAATTATCTATTTACACCAGAAAAGCACAATGTGACGCAAATTCCGCTTACAGACAGGTTGTATATCGCTTCTTGTGTGGTACGCAGCAACTTTAGCGACTTTATCGTCCCAAAAATATCTTATGCCTAAAATAAAATAATAATTTGTTATTTATTGCATCAATGTAAGTGCATTAATTCCAATTAATCACCTCAGATGTTGCTCTCAAAACAAAACGTCATGTTTATTTTTGGACTGCTTGTGTTAACAGTTATTCTGCCACAAGGACCAAGACCTTCAGACCTTTTAAAAGTTCTTACAAAAGAAGAGCAATAAGACTCCAATCTTTATTTCCCATCCTTGCAGAAGGTAAAATGGAAACTTGCGGATGCGAGTGCCTGAAGACCACTAGCAGCAACGGGACCCAGGAGACATAATAAAATCGTGGCGCTGCTAATGAAAAGGACTAAAAATGCCAAAAACAACCGAAATCAAAAACGCTCCTTTCAGGGGAGCAAATCCCAGGAGGGTCCAATCTGCGGCTCTATGATTAGAAATGTACGTAACTCCAAAAGTCATCCTGGGATCCACTGTTTGCCGTTTGCCATTACCTATAAAGGAGAGCTAAACCCGAGAAGCTCCATCAGTCAGAAAAAACGCTATGTTTGGAAACATACTTTGTTGCTTTTTTTAGCCGATCAAGGGGAGAACGCTTGATATTTGCACAGATGAGTCATTTGCAAAGACATTGGCCACAACAGCAGAAGAATTAAAGTCCAAGACAAGCACACGCCTGCTAACTGAAAAGTTGCGACTTCAAATGTGACGCCCTGCGGCCGTGCCTGACTGTTCCTGCAGCTGGTAAAGCAAGCGGTTCGATTCAGGAAAGACAAAAGCTGGTTCATGGTGGTGAATATTCATTGTGTTAGACATGCAAAGCTCATGGGTTCGATTCCCAGGAAGCACATGTACATACAAACCAGTATATAGTATAGCATGAATGTACTGTTTGTTGCTTTAAATTAAAACACCTGCTAAATGTAAATAAAAAACATTCCTCCATAGTTCAAAAATTGCATTTATGGAAACTAGCCTGAAAAAACTTGACTCCTACATTTACACAAACAATAGCTTGTCACCATAAAAAAATAAGTAGTTAGTTAAATGTAATCAAAAGTAAAATGTTTATAGTTTACCTGCAACGCTGTATATGTTTCTGAGGTATTTTAGCATTAGAAACAAGGCTAGCAGCTAAAGCGTTCCTAAAAAACTCATTAAAAAATCCTTACAGTCTGATAAAGTTTGTGTGGCACATTTCGAAAGCCTTTTATTGACAGTACAAACAATACCAGACCTCTACCAGACAGCTAACCTCCAACTTAACAGTGAGTGTTGCTACAAAAAGCACAAAAATCCTTGACTAATACTACAACTGAGACTTTGAGGGGAAAAAAACAAAACAAAGAATGACAAAAGAATGACCTTTTTTACAACAAATAGCTTCTGACTGGCTGCTAAAACCGGCTCCTCTTCGCTTGTTATGCAACGCTGTTATCACCGCTTGTCCAGACAAGCGAAGCCAAAAGGCATTTAAAAGAAAGATCTTTCTAAAGACTGTGAAGAGGTGAACAAACACTCTGAATATTAAGGCCCTTGGAAACAAACTCTGGGTTCTTTAAACAACTGGGAAACCTTGTTTTTCCGACATCCAAACTTTATTGACACGTCAGAACTTGGCATCTCCTCCTTTGATTCCTTGCCAAACTCTAATAACAAGTCCCAAAGTGCCGTCCGGATGTTCGTGACCCCTGGCCCCTGAGGTTACTTTGGAAGAGAGAGGAAGTTCTGTCTTCAAAACGGCTTCCCTTGCAATATCCTGGAGTCACACTGTAGCTTCATCCGCCTGTGAAAAGCCACCAGGCCTGCAAGATAAGCATGTTGGATATTTAGCATTTACAGCATTGCATAACCGGCTATTTGGAAGGCGGCTAACATGGGTTTGGCTCATCGTTTGTCAGAGGATAACAGGGCAGGAAAAAGCCTTGGATGGCTTTCAACACAAGAGTTCTTCTAAATAGCAACTATAGTCCATGGGCTGCATCTTCAATGGAGAACCATTCCTATAACTTTCGACCTTGTTTTGCACTTTTTAAATGATATTTCATGGAAGAAATACAGTTTCTCATCCTCATGTTGTTCCAAGCCCTCACTATTTTATTCATCCATGTAGAAATACAACGGTGAGGAAATTTGACAACAATTAATACACTTACACCAGTATTACACCAAACATTCTACAAGAAAAATGCCTGTTGTCTTTGCCCCTGACTGTCCTTTGCATCAGGGACAATATCTAGGCTAATCTACCCAACCTGAGGCTAAATCCGCTGACCAACCTGCTTAGCTGGAGTTGTCTTTGGATGTGGCGATTTGCTAAGGTAGTGAGCACCTTAGCGAGGCACAAACTAGCATACTGATGCATGAAAAGAGAGGGATTAGCTTCGCCCAGGCCCAGTGGTTGTACATGAATGATAAATAGCTATCATTTGCATACGCCGCAAAGGCAAAACTGGAGTGTCAGTTATCATGCTGACAGAGTAATATCGCCTTCAAAGCTCGACACCGCGGGTGTGATTCGCAGCGCTAGCCCAACATGCATTAGCAATTTTTTTCTCAAACGTGATTGGCTGGTCTAAACAGCATGCTGTCATCATTGGTTACCACTGAAATTTTGAGATTGTAGTTAAAATCTGTTTATCATCAAAATCAACCCCTGGGATATGCAACAACTGGCCAAATAACATCCACACAATTTCCTGCAACACACACTTCAGTGATAGTCAGTAAAGTGAGAGGGGGGGGTTGGCTACAGGGCAAGCGTGGGAGAGTGAGCGATCGCCACACGGGTCATGTGACAGGTCGTGCAGACGTGAGGCTCAGTACGCATCATCAGCCTGTAATCCAATAATATTATCTGACAACTGTATGTGCTGAGCTGTGTCTCAGGCCTCAAACGACTCACAATAAAAGCCATCGAAGAACTGTGGCTCAGCTTGTAGTCATTCCACAAAGTATGAAAGGTGCTGGAATAGACACCAGCCACTCGGTGTTGGGGGGGTGTTTTTTTGTGGGGGCATAGGTTGTCATAGCAACAGGTAAGAGAAGGCAGATACTAGCCACAAACCCCACACGGTAGTCAGATCTGAAGTGTCCAATCCCATAATTCCCTCAAACCTAGAACACCCTATCAACACTTCAGAAAACAACTAAGCGTCGCATAGCAACCAGGGTTGGGGGCGTGGTTGGTGGCACGGTTGGCAACGACTGTATTGTGATGACATCACTCACATTTTCTGAAGATGTTATTAAACTCACAAGAGGTATTTTCCACCGGGCTCACAGCACGATTAAGCACTTTTCACGTCAACGCTGTATAAATATCATCATGTCTACATAGAAACAGGTCTTCAGTGAGATATTTCTGTGCTAATTCCCGCCACACAAGACTTACTAACTATAATAGGTCAGAGAAAACTCAAACCTGCCAGATTCTGTACATTATGTTTCTTACAGACTGCGGAAAACCCGGCGCTGTTGCCCTGCCACAGTTAAAGTTGCTCTGTTATGGCTGACAGAAAGCAGACGACAACTGGAATTTTGTTTACAAGGGTTGTTTGTGTATGCGCTCTATTGATCACGGCTGCGGTAATTCATCAAATCTGTCACGCGTACAGGTTCTCAAACAAACCCTAAATGAAACGTAATACATTCACAACACACATTTTCCCTAGAAACAAAAGTACCCGCACATATTCCCACCACACGACAAGCCACTGTCACCCCGAGGGTCCGCTATCCCATAATTCTGTGGAAAGCTGATCCAGTTCTAATAGACCAGGCTGCCTCATTCTCCATAAACTCTTGACAACTCCGGCTTGGAAAAGATACGACTTTTACATGCTAAAATCCAAAGTCAATGTGGCATTCACCTCATTAAAGCCAAATCGTCTCGGTTTTCCAGCTAATTCCACACAGCAAACGCAAACGTATCGCTGTCAGAACATTTTCCAGCGGGTTAGCTCAGCAAACAGCTGTAATAAATCATGACAGACTACAAGAGCAGGGAAAAAGATAACAGGTCTGCTTTTATAATGGCACTCAGCTGATACTAAACCGAGTTTCACCCTGGCTTAAGTCTGACTGATTCATCCCGGCATTCCAGCTCATTAGTTTTACTGATGGGTTTCCCAGCTGATTCAGCGAAGACTTCATTTTTCCGAGACCGAAAACTGGAAACTCTTCAAAAACAGTGTAAGGAGACGACAGAGAGAGAGAGGAGAGAAATGTAATTTTCTTTTTTCCCTCTTTGCAGTTATGGGGTGTCCTGCAACCTCAGACCATCTGGAAGACTGGAATCTGATAGACTGTTGAGAGAGAGAGAGAGAGAGAGAGAGAGAGAGAGAGAGAAAGAGATGTAAAACTGATATATGGGAAATGGGAATTCTATGAGCGAGGGTAGCAGCTGTGGTGCTGTGCACAAGTAAACACTCCCAGGCATTTAACTGGATTAAACATCTTTCCATCTCCGTTTTTTTTTCAACGAAACTGGGAATTTCTGGATATAAGGTACTTTTAACATGATGCCATTACGGAAGTCCACGGATGTGTCTAAACACGGACGTAGATGGTTTCCTATACAGTAAAACATTTCAAGTCAGTAATGACCAACTAAAAAGGAAAAACACTGAGGAAGTGAGTTTAAGTTGCGAGAAACTACAGTGCAAATATTACAGCATATCCTGTGTTTCAAAATTGCATCTTATCAGGGTGACCTAGATATTCATTGGTTTACTCAACAGTTAACCAAAACAGTTCAGTCAAGTGCAATTTGTAGTTTAGTAATACACTGCATGCCGATCACTGCAGTCTTCACAAAGCAGTACTCAGAACTGGTTTGGAAAATGTACAGCGCTAAAATTTGGTTGCTGGTTACTCGATTTGCATAATCCTATATTGGGAAATAAGGGCTAAACAAACATTAACTGTAGCTGGAAAAGAATGATTCAATTATATAACTTGCATGCACTGTAATTCGCTTTGGATAAAAGCTTCGGGCAAATGAATAAATGTAAATTTATAGATTCTACCAAATTCTACAATTCCTAGCTAGCAAATTCCGTCTACATACAGTGACATTCCCAGCGACAAGTCCGACAACCTCCGTAGATCCATTCCACTCCACGGACACCCAATTATTAACACTTAAAGTGTTTAAGTATTGTCGGAATAGCTCCGATCAAGTGGCCTGCGCCACATATACAAGGTCTCCTGATTCTAAACAGTGTCAAAGCTCTGCTCCAGTTTGGGTAAATATTTACTGTGGGGGCTTACAGACCAAACACCCATTAGTGTCACGGGCCGGGAAATGTTGACGTGGGATTCGGGGGAGCAGCGGACAGCGCAACATTCCCGGGCACATGCCTGGTAAAGTTGACCTTTGACCTCACCATATGAAGTCTTTGCGATCCATTAGGAGTGATTTCAGGCCTAACAGAACATTTGTTTCCAAAGCATGTTGTATTTACGATGCTAACAGTCAAGCCCCGCCATGTGCAGCAATTCTGGATAATATCCAGTTGTCTTAGCATCTGAAATAAGATGAGTGGCTACGGCTGAAGGTGTTTTGTTTTTTCTCAACCAGGACTAGCCGAGACAGGTTTGTTAGAATACAAGGCTACTTTAACTTGTGTCCTCCATATGTGTGTTATGGAAAATATAATGCATTTAGACGTACATAATATTTTAAAAACTGACTAGTCATGGGTTACACAAACAACTAGTCAACTACCATTTAAAAAAAGTGGAATTAAGCTGGTTCTCAGGACTCAAATATAGCCAAGCTAGTTGATTTTACGAAACAACTACTTGGTTAAGTGACTAGTCGACTGTAAGCAAGAATCAACCCGCTAACCAGCATATCTCTGACATCTCGTCCAAGTTAACAGACAACACCAACCCGCAACACTTACTAAACCATCTTACAACAAAGCAGCCCTTTCACATCTTTGGTTTCACTTAGATCAAAATAAACAAGCCCTGAGAGAATTATGAGCACTTAGAGGCTGTGCCGAAACTTGTTTGAGCTTTGATATTTTCCTCAGGCACTCAAAACCGTGAATCACCTACCGGCAACAGGTCTTTACCGTGGTATGTTGCGGTATTTGTTTAAGCTAACCGAGCTGAACATCTCAAGCTTCAATTAGCCAACTTTGTGTCAGCTGTAATACACTTTTCACCGACGACTGGCGAGGGCTCGGGTTTGCTTGGGACAGGGGTCACATGGACCCGATTGGTACCGGGGGGGCCTAAACATATCTGAGTGACAAACACATTGTAAAAACAAACTTGAGGAAATATTTTCTCATTCCAACCAATAGAATACATCTGACAAAAAACAAAACAAGAAAATATGCACATTTTTCAGCATCTGATAAACTTTGTTACAACAGATAGTGACAGTTCCAGTCGTGTCTGTGTTCAGTTCATTCAGGCATGAAGTCTGGATGGCTGTTATCCGGCGAAGATCAAACCTCGACCGTATCAGACAAGCAACATTCCTGTTCCTCACTGATCTACTTCATTTCCCCTTAAGGATCAATTAAGTGCATCTACAACCATCTCAAAGCACAATCCTGTCAAGTCTTGTCAGTATTTTCCAACTTCATTTGACACCGTTGTGTATATAAACTTATTAAACTTGTAAAAATCTTTACGCAGGTCGTTTACAGTAACAGTCATTCGTATAGTTTAATGAATAGCGTTACAAGAGGAAGCGAAAGGCCATTTACAGTATGCAAGATACCGGAACTGAAGAAATATTACGCTAGGTTTTGCAAATAAATGTGGAAACTTATGTGACCTCCTTTTTCGCACGGGAAACAAATGTCTCCGTTCAGAAAGCCTTTATCCTCCGGCACAAGGAAAGACCCTCGGAGACCACCTGGAAAATGATGTTAAACTTTGGATTGACACTCATGCATGAGCCCAGGGGACAGAGACCGACTTTCATCACTTAAATAAATGAAATCTTCACCTAAGGTTAACAAAACGTTCCGCTTTGTACAATGACACAGTAACACATGTTCCTTCAAATCGTTCCTCGAGTTCGCAATGTGTGTTTTTGCAGGTGGTAAATCGGGCAAAACAAACCACTGAAGTTTAGGTTCAGCAAACAACAAACAAATAAAGTCAACACTACAGCTTAAATCAAAATAAAACACTATTCAAGCAAAACTAAAAACGTTTTGTGTTTTGTAGTTGAACGCAATGAACCAAACGTGTCCAAACTCACTCTGTTTATATACAACAAACCCGTCGCATCGACAGCTCTAGCTTTCAAGACGTAACTTGTAAACAAACTAAAAAAAACACCACTGAACTAAACTAAACGTGACTTTAGCGTGCGAACTTTCTGCAAAACATCACGGCGAGATTCATCGTTGAGAAATGTAACGCCGTTCCGATGAGACACGCTACTCACCTACCGGTTGTGAACGTCGCCGAATCGAGACAAGTGCAATATCCACAAAGCAACGTGACAGAGATCCCAGCCGTTTAAAACGTCTTTTCCAGTGATAAATAATGCACGAACAATGAAATAATAAGAAAATGCAACCTGGAAACGCACAACGCTCTTTGTGTTTTTGCACATCCAGCGGGACGTACAGCGAGATCTGCCGGGATTAAACGCCCGTACGTCCCCTTGAACTGAGATGATAAACGTTAAGATAAAACTTCAAGCCGTTTAAACACACACAAACTGGCACACAACGTAGCGGCTCTGCAGAGGCTTGAACGGAATGAGAGCGAGTTTACCAGCCGCGTTTGAAAGTTCAGATCCCGCCCCGTTCACGCCAGCCGTCCGTAAGATCTGTTCCGTGTTGGAAGACTGCCAGCAGTATAAACGTGAAGCTTCATGATGTTTTACATATTGTATTACGATTAAGCATCTCTGGTACAAAAAATGCATATATTATCTTATAAAAATGCATATATTATTTACAAAAAACAAAGTCAAAGTTTGGCTTAAAGAATATGTCGCGTTTCTACAAGGGAGTTAAAGCGTTTAGTCTGAAATCAAATGACACTTTATTGACGTTCCGGTTTTAAGTTATACCTACAACGTTTAAACTGATAAACGTGGTACGTTTCGTAAAATGTCATTGTTTGAACGCCACCTGGTGTTGCAGTACACGATAATGAACCTGGTACAGAAAATAACTGGATTGAACACATTCACAGCTTTTATATACATACGTGTAAACGGTGCATTAAATTATTGCATGTATAATATGTGTGTGTGTGTGTATTTTTTACAATGTTCATCCATGTTTATCTAAACAGATGAAAGTGAAAGTCAGTGCAATGTATCTGTAGAGATTTATTTACCAAATACAAGGTTAAAGACAGGAATCTAAATAAGAGTTTATTTAAAGGAGTTTAAATAAACTCTTTAAACGGTACAAAACTTTGTCGTCACAGTACAAGCTTGTCTCTGTATTAAGTCAAACCTAAATACAATTAAACGATCACTTATGCAGAACGAACTGTATTAGACGTGTTGGTCACGTCTACGTGTGGAGCTGGTGGCGCCCTCTGGCGGCGATAACATGCAATTGCGTGATTCGTATAACGTAAAAATGCGATTACTTCAGTACAATCCCAACCTGAAAGATAAAATAATCATTTTGTATCAACTTCCTTTCTTTTGGTTATTTCACCTTGAGAACTGGTCGACTATTCAATCACCTTGTCTGAGGCTACGTCGGGACACCTCCAGTTGTAGAAGTAATATTGTTTGCATACGTCTCCTGTCCTGAATTTAAGCGGCTCCAGGTATGTTTTGTTATCCATTACATCCTCTGCGGAGAACAAATCAAACCCTCTCTGGTGAGAGAGAGAGAGAGGAGAGAGACCAGATGTGTAAACGTCAAATATGCGCCCTTGTGAGACCCTGTATTGTGATACTTACAGCTTTACAAATAATAAGGACGTCCCCCATTAACTGCAGGAGTGGGGTGGTCCCACCGACGCAGTACAGGGCGCAGGCCGCCTTCAGGCTTTTATGCACCGGGTGGTTCAGGACGGAAGAGTGTTGCGTGTAGAAACTGACCATGTCTGTAATGGACCCGCCTTTGCTCTGTCACAAAAGAGTTACAACGGGTGGCGTTAATAAAAACTTGTAGAAGAACGATAATCCACGCGGTTTGGTGGTAATACGGACCTCCACAACGTACGTGTCGATTACAGAGTCTTGAGGCAAAAGCCAGTGCTGAACATCATCGTGGGTCAGAACCGGAGACAGATGAAACTTCTTCAGATGTTCCTTCAGAAGATCGTGAACCATGGGCACGTCCGGTGCGACCATAGGGCGAAGACCTGCGGTTTTCGTGGTCTGGAGAGAAAAGGAGGCTTTAGCGATAATGGATGGAGTACGACCCGGACCCAGATCTGTAGATCCTGGAGCTGAGATGCTTTGCAAGCGTTTAATATTTTGCGTTCTGACCTCGGGAAGCCGGTTTAGCTTGACGGCGCGTTGCGGGGTCATGTTATGAGTCAAAGATGAAACGTTTAACTCGATCAGCTTGCGCGGGTTCAGAGATCTGTGCCATGACCTGTGAGCAACAACAGGGAGACGTTTATTATTATAAAGTTACCTTGGCGTCATTAAAACTATGCAGACAGGTTTTGGTAACGCGCCATGGTACCTGGAGGTCGCGACGGGCTTTGGTAGAAACGCGCTGGCGCCGTAGATGGCGTGAAATACGTCCCGTTTATGAACGCGTCTGGCGAGCTCTCTGATAAGGACGGGCGCTACCCTTTTAAAGCGAAGTTTCTTGTGCACGCACAAGAAATTTACCTCCACCATCTTCATCTCTCTGTGGAGACACGGCTTTGGCATTTAAATCAATGCAAACGTTGTATTTAAATACGAACTGTTTAAACGATGAACGTACGTGTCAAATGATTTAATAGTGGCTGGAACGGCGCTGATAAACCCCACTAGTTTTCGGCTGGAGTTCACACGGACCCCACAATGCCACTCGGACCGCCAGCCGGGTGGACAAAGAGCCCTGCGTAAAAAGCATTAAACGTAATGAGAATAACACAATTGTGACATAACAACTAAAATATTACGAATAAAATATGTGCAAAATGCAACTTTCTTAAAAATGGAGATTGGAAACATTAGGTCGCACTGTTATTGTAAGGAGAAATAAATGGAGAAATGATGTGGCACAAATCGCCCATTGATTTCTGCGGATCGTTTAATATAAACAGAAGGGTTTGTGATCGTGTGTTACGTCATTTCAGACGGCTGTGTGACGCAATACAGCGGTTTTCTGTATTGTGTTGCGTTTTAACACACCAGAGCAGAAACTGTGGAGAGTAACGCAAGCGAAGCGTGTTGTCATCTTCCTCTATGTAGTTTTCATTCAGGAAATCGCACAGGTCTCTCATCTACAAGTACAGAGAAGAGACCAATGAGGGGTTCGCAGCGCAAAGGTTGCGGGTTCGATCCCAGCGCATACAAACGTGCACCTTGAATTCACTCGTAAATCTGCCAAATGAATAAATGTAACTGTATAAACTTCATGGGAATAGTTAGTTAGTTACCAAGATTCAAGACCCCCTGCCCACCTGTTCCTGGTTGCCCAGGTCCAGCGTGTCCCAAACGAATCCCCGTGGAAGTGAATAGGGCTCCTCCCGAACATCGGACCTCTGCGATTCGATCGGACCTTGTGACGTCACTTCCTCGTCTTAAAGAAAATAGAAAATTACTTATTTATTAATATAAAGAAAGTGTGAGTAAATGATCCTAAATTTTACAAGAAATGAGGGTTATGGTCAAAACTATTTGCCAGTTGGATAAGAAAAGTGTTTTCAGAGACCCTTGTATTTATTTCACCAATGAATCCTTTTGTTTTCTGGTGGTTCTCTACATACCCATCTTAGGAACAGGCTGGGTGTCCCAAAACCGATAGGTGTGTTTACTGGCCTCCTGGAGGTTTTTGGGAGGCCCTTGTCCCAGAGAAAAGAGGTGCAGGGCTTTCTGAATCTCCTGTTGCTTTGACTCGGGGAGGGAGTCCAGCTGTAAACCCAACAGATGAGAAGAACAAATAAAATTGATATACAACAGCTTCGGTGGAGAGTCTGAGTTGTGAAATCCATTAAATCCATGTTGTGTTTCATCAAAAGCCTCGCACACATATTGTTACCATCTCAAAAGGGTCCTTCGGTCCCTCCTTAGCCCATGTCTGGCCCTTGGTTTTCTTAACCTTCTTCTTTTTGTCTTCCTCCAATCTTTCAACAATGTATAATAAAATGCATGCACAGTTAATAAAAGAAAGTATGCATAAATAAAAGTCAAGCAATACAACGTGAGAATGAATAAATGAACGCGCGTACTCGCTTTTCTTCTCAGCCATGCAAGTGTTTTCAGGCATTGGAGAGGCCAGCGGTACACGCGCACGGATCTGTAGTTACGGCTGTTTGAGGTGAGGCGCTTATCTTAACGTGCAGTAGGGGTTTGCGGAGAGACGCCTACCCGTCATCTTCAGCGCCCACCCGTCCCGCCCACACCCACGCTGTTTGTTTATCTCCGTGTAGCTTATTTCATAACGCTATGAAAGCGTCACTTTGACTACACGTATGCCACAAACTATACATGGTCTTGGGATAGCAGCCATACGTTTACCATGGTTTTTCCAGCAAAACTGTGTTTACATAAATGGGAATCAATGTGCCAAATAAAATCATGGTTACTGCAATTTTACTGTAGTAAAAAATGCTAAATTTACATTTATTAGGAAATAATGACATAACTTTCATATTTGCATCAACACTTTAATATGAGACCACGTGTACAAAATGGTTTAGCCACTATATTGCATAAACTAAAATCTAACAGGTTAAACGTATGTCATGTTTTATCCTCAAAACAAACTGTTGCTTCGTTTAGTATTAGAAGATAAATAGTTTAATACTGGTACATATAGTTGCTATAACACCAATTATTCTTTCAAACATCCTTCTTGTCTCACAACTTGTATTACATTCTTGTCAAGTTTAATCGTTTTTTATCAACACATAAATATGATACTAGCAACAGTGCACACATGCAAAGATTAAATATAGATCAATTACACCAGTGTTGCTGTTTTCAGACTGAATTTGTGACGTGTAGACAATGTACGTGTGAATGCAGAGACATAACAGGTTGCTATGGTAACACACCCTCACCCAGTACTAAACCTAAATCTAACCTTGACCCTAAACCTAATCCTACAATCTGACTGGTCAACAGCTAAATTGTTCCTGAAGCAACAATGGAGTTGATCTAGAAACATATTCTACACAGTATTCCCAGGGTTACATTTAGGAAAAATCTATAATAATCCGTATCCTATGCAAATAATTACATCAATGAGGGCAATAATTTATCCAAAAATGCTTTTATGAACATAAGTTACTGTATTAAGTTTATTAATGCAATGTATTATATTAAAAAACACAAATGGACTTAAAATGATAGTGAATGCGTACGATTACATTTATTAACTGAACTCACTTCATGCTTATGTGTTTTTTTGTGTGGCACACAATATCCACATCATTACAGTCAATACAGTGTGACGTCTTTGATGTTTTTGGTTGATGCAAAATGTGCCGTTTTAGGCAACATACACAGTAAATAGACAACAGCCTTTCAAGTGTATCTAAGCGTCCTAAAAACTACCGCAGCCAAAACTACAGTTAAAGATTGAAAAACATCATAAATTCGCTTTTCTAACCTGACTAAACACAGTAAGCGTTAAGCATGTAAACATTTATTTATAAATAATACTTTAAAGGTTGTTCCCATGGCATCATTACACTGCCAAAACTAAAAATCTTTATGCAATATCTTGTTCTTCATGTTTTAAAGAGTTTAAAGAGTTTAGTTGTTCCTGGGATAAGTCTAAGGCATTAGGAAAAGACAGGCTCAGATTGTCAACACAAAACGTTCAAGTTATCTCGTAGCTGCATACGGAAAAAACGTTACCAATACAGTTGTGAAATTGAAACATGCTACATAACACTGTTACAAAGACTCGTTGCATATCAAATGTATTGCTTTGTCGTTTACATAACAGCATAACAGTCTACCTGTTTTATTTCACTCATCAATACTTTGAAATTTTTACAGTATTTGTTACAGTAAATACCTTGATTTCATAAAATAGCTGGTGTTTGTTGGGCACTTATCGAATTAAATGTGATTATATCTCCTTATATAACTTCTTTTACCAGCTGTAACCGCATCAGATATCACTTGCTAAAACTAAACTAATTACCAACATTCCCAGAAGTCTTTGCAGCTGTTTGAAGCAAACGCTTTATTCTTAAGCTTTGTGTGTGGCTGCCGTCCGGACCGGGCTGCTGTATCCGGGTGTAATTTTAACGTGGATGAACAGAGTGGAGGGAGACATGTTGGAACCATCGGCTCTTAGCAGGCGTACATGGCGGTAACCTGCAAGAAAGATGTCACAGAATGAGCGCGTGCAGTTGAGCGATTGGTGTTAAGCACGCAATGATAATAACCGAGACCTGAGCGCAAGCTTGTGACAGGAAGCGTGTACTGGCCCAAAAACTCGTTCCTGGATGCATAGCCATGATCCTCGACCTTAAAGCGAAGCAAAACCAATTCTGGCACATGGAGCTGGAATTTGAAGGTGCAGTCCCACCTGGGGTTAAAGCCTGGTAACGTTTTCACAACGCAAAAAGAACATAAGAGCGTAAATATAAATACTTCTATGAACAAAATAAGCCCATATATTTACATTTATTCAATGTCAGGCGCTTTTATCCAAAGTGACTTATGACAGTGAATTCAAGGTATACATTTTTTTAGCAGTACTTGTGTTCCACAGGATCGAACCCACAACCTTTGCGCTGCCAACGCAACACCCTACCACTCAAGCTACAGGAACAGCTATCATCTCATAAACTTTTGATACACAGGTTTAAAGTTACGTTTTTCTTCAGAAATCTCAAAGTACCGTTATTGTCGATTCGGTGCGTCTTTTTTTTGTTGTTGTCTATAGGCGTCCCGTATGTCTCCACCCACACAAGAGGGTCCACGATGGAGCTGAGTTTCTCTTTGTCAGGTTTGGGCAGCTGCTGGGCTGAGATGACCTGTGAATGCAGACTATTAAGTCAACATAAAACCCATTTGAAACACTTCCATAATATGGCGCATTTACAAGTAACCAATTAGAAAGTTGGGTGGGGCCTGAATTTATACACCTGAAATTTTCTCCTAAAATGTTGTTGGCAACTATAATCTATTGTTATTTGCAATCATTGCCTGTACGTTTATTAAACGTACAAAAACTGCCAACAAATTGGTATGTTTACAATTAGCAAGACTTCAGAGATGAGATCTACAATAACATTCTACAGTCTACAGTTAACATTATTTCTCTCTTCATCAGCAAAAATGAAAGTCGTTTCTAAAGCTAAATAACTGAATTAGAAGAAATAAATGGTTTTCCATTTGAATATGCTAATCTAACATTGCATCCAGGTGTGTGTTGTTTTATTTATTATCTTTATTTATTATAAATATATTTATTTATTATAAACATTACACATACCTCTGCGTACTTCTTAAAAGTATTTGGAAGTCAAATGTTATAATCTTGCTAAGAGGAAGCAAACATGTTTTTTAAGGTTTTACGTTCATAAAGAAATCTTTGTTTTGAGATTCACCTTCACGGTCAACAGTGTTGGGTTGTGGCCCGGTCCGACGCCAGTGTTCTCCGGGTTAAACTCTGGGTCAGGTGGCCACATAAAACTGGGTTTCAGCACGTAGCCGCAACGGCCGTTGGGTAAGAACCGGCCTCTGTTTAGATCCATCTCTTCACATTGTGTTTGGAAGTTCAGAGCCACTGTAAAATTCAGACATTTGTTCGTATGTCTGGACTGGACAGTAAATCTTTATGTCTCTGTGATCTTTTTATTTTAATCATCTGAGTTACCCAGTTGACACCCGGCGTTCCACATCTCCTGAGGGTTGTAGTTGGAGGACTGTAGACGCTGGCCGGAGGGGTAGATTCTGCTCAGCTGCTTGCTGTTGTGACGCACAAAAAGTTTCCCTAAAAACAAGTTGACGTTTAGTGAGGACTCGCTCAATAAACACATAGTTCGTGGTCATTGTGTTTGTAGTCACTGAAAGCTTTAAAGTTTAATAGAAAACGTCTCTGAAGACATAAAAAAGTCAATAAGGACTTGGTGACCTATTTTCCGAAGTGATAAACATTTATTTAAAGTGGCCGTGCCATGTATCCAATCATGACACCATGTTGACCCCACAAATATGCAAATATGAACCATCACACATGGTTTAGGAATGTGTGGAAACGCACAACTTGCTCTTAACCCCTGAAAAAGTGTGAGCAGTGTTAAACAAATGACCCAGGGTTTATAATAAACCTGGATTAAGTGTGAAAAAAATCCCTTTTTAATGCAATAAATATGGAAAGTGACTGTGTACTTGTTTTTTTCTTAAAATGTAAATCAAGAGGGGCAAAAGTGCTCAAAGCTGAAGAAAAACACATTCGTGTGGTTGTGTCTGAAAGCTTTAGCTGATAATTTCTTATCTGCTAAAGGTTTCCACGGAACGTTTCCACACATTCCTAAACCATGTGTGATGATAATTTCTTATCTGCTAAAGGATACCAGCGCCGGTTTAAGCGTTTGTTTTCAGCTCATATAAATGGAACAGTTAGCATATATAAACATGTAGCAATACAGGAACCATTCGCCAACCACTTCCTCTGATGTCACCACAGATACAAACACAAGGAAATGTGGGATATCATCAATGCTGCCAAAATCAGATGGTGACTTAAATATTGGATTCGGACGATAGCTTCAAACTTCGAATGTAGCATTAAGCTTGCAAGTGTGTTTCTAGTACCTGACTCCTTGATATATTTCAACGCATCGCTCTCGGAGAAAGAGACCATCTCATTGGCCGGTTTCTTGGCAGATTGATCGAATGCTTTGAAGGCTACGCTGCGGGTGTAGACCACCAGATCGGACAGGTCCTGACTCAACTTTGACCTTTTCTGAGGAAAAGCAAAAGTACGCTGGAGAGCAGTACGAAAACACGTCCACAGATACACACCAACACGAGCATGCAAACACACACGACACACAAAAACATCACTGACAATGAGAACAAATGAACATGATAACAAATATTATGGTGTATAGATGCTTTTAAAGTCATATTACAGTCGATGCATTGCTGTGCATCTCATGTAATGTTACTTTAAACACATCTTTGCTTACCCACACGTTACAGTATGTGTACAGGACAAACGGAAATGAATTAAGCAACAAACGTATTGCACAGAACAGTGAAACAAACAACATTGAGAGTGCATGTAGGAAACTGTTTAAATATACTGTATACAGAGACCTCTTCTGATAAAGTATTACAGTATAAAAGTGCAATGATGTACAGAAAGCACACACACAGACAGACACACACAAACACAGACAGACACACACAAACACAGACAGACAGGCACAGACAGATACAGAGACAGACACACACATTCACATACACACAAAGACAGATAGACGGATACACAGACAGACACACACACACACACACACACATACACAAAGACAGATAGACACACAAACAAACACACACACACACACACACACACAGAGACAGATACACAGACAGACAGACACACAC
>JBAJNP010004232.1:9343-34603 GCA_036877545.1 Yasuhikotakia modesta | reverse complement strand
TGCGCAGGGCTGCGGGCTGTTGCGCTGGCGGTGGGTGGAGGGAGGGAATTAAAGATTCATGTACAGAATGAATGGAGACCCCGCAACGGAGAACGTGCCCGTTTATTCAGCTCAAGCCTCATTAACCCGATGACTGGATAGCAGGTCTCGCTGGTTTTCTTACTAACACTTAACATCTACCGCCTGTCTGCAAACACACACACACACATCACAAACACACACACACCACAAGCACACACACACACACCACAAACACACACACCACACACCACAAACACACTCACCACAAACACACACACCACAAACACACACACACCACAAACACACACACACCACAAACACACACACACACCACACACACACACCACAAACACACACACACAAACATACAGTGAGAGAGAGAGAGAGAGAGAGAGAGAGAGAGAGTAATGTAATCAAATGTAATCTAACCTATCTAATATTAAACTGAATGTTTTTCTTTAAAAAAACAAACAAAACATTATGAGTTATATACATGTTTGAGAAAGTCTAAATACACATTTATTTGCGTAAATACTTTAATGCACACGATTATGTCTCTTAAAGGGTCCTTGTGACTTAATGACGTTATATTTACTAAACATTATAAGTAAAATCTTAATGACATCATACTTTAACTTTTACACGTATTCCCTTCAGTCATGACAGAGTTGAACACTTAGCCTCTATATTGTTATATGCGCTGTGTTTAACTCAGTCAAGGCTGAAGGGAATAAGTGTAAAAGTTAAAGTATCGCTGGACGCGAGGCGGCATATGGGAGATGCTGGTGTGGGTCTCTGACTGTGAGACGGGTGCCAGGGGACAACAGCTGACTGGGCCGAAGTTTGGTTCTCTATTCAACCCTCATTAAGAATGACTCACAGGGGCCGCCATCCTCATAATGGACCCCCGAGTAAAGTAACCTCGTGTCAAAGATGTTGACTAGGCCTCGCGTTATTGTTGTGGGAGCTACTAAAAGGAAAATATAGATCAGTGATGTTCCCATAGGCCTATTGTGCAAAACGTTGGCATCTTTTAATTTTTAACATTTTTAAATAGCTTTACGTTAATAAATTTGTTGTGTTACATAACAAAACATAAAGAAATCTGCCAACTTTGATTTATTTTAATTCAATATATGTTAATATATTGTATATAATATACAATGTATGTATATGTATGTTCAATATATATGTATATAGCAACAAAGAAGAGCAATTTATGCATTTAACGGGAAGAATCATCATTTAGTTTAGCAAGAAGGTTGGTTCAGTTTATTGCTTCTGAATAAATGTCTTCACTTATGATGTGGTCAAACATTGTTTGGCTCTATTGATAAATGATTTATGAGGACACTGAGGACACTTATCAGTTGTACTGGACCTATTTGACGACAGGTGTGACCCACGACTTACTTTCCACCTGCTTGTTTTATTGCTGCAGGTTTTACAGTTTATTTGAGAAGAAACATGACGCTGCTGTGCGAGTTTCTTGCTCGACTTTATCTGCTGCTTATCTTGAATGAAGTGGATGTTGGATCAAATGCCCTAAAGTTTAAGATTTACATTTTTACTTATGTACAATTTTAAGAACCGTCAGTGTCATGCAATGCCCTGATAATGCATTACAATATCTGCTGATTTATTGAACCTAAAAACTAAAATAAACTTCTATAAACTTCTGAATAAAACATCTAAATTATTACAATCAAACGTTTATGTAATGATTACTGAAAATATAGTTTTGTTTGAAGGGTTTGTTATGTTCTTCAGTGTTTAAATGAAAACTGAACTGAATGGGTAAAGGCTAAATTTACCCACTGTCACACCACTTACACTCAAACCCACAACTCCCTTCATTCTATGGGAGTTTGAGGAGGGCTTCCTATTGGCTGTGAGCACTCATCGGGAACATTTGGGAGGAGAGAGGAGAGGTGGTCCCACATAAGGTCGACAAGTGTCCTGGCTGAAGTAAAGACAGTCAGGACTAGTTGAGAAGTTCCCACAAAACTGATCAATGATTTAATCTTCTAAACTTGCTGTATTTTTTGTGCCATCGATACCGCAACACAGCAATGGCCGCAAAAGTCAAACTGTTGCACGGGTCAGATGCAGGGAAATTTAGCGGACGACTGGAGGATTTTACTCCGTCTGAACATCCGAGGCTGACCCGCAGTGACCCCCGGGCCTGGATGATCTCTGCGACCCCCGTTTACGCATCCGCAGGTGACCGCCACGTCCACGCGTCTGTGGATGTGGCCATAGACAAGTACATCTCCGGACCCAGCAGTCCTTTAACAGCGGAAACCGAACTGGAGAATCCGCAAGGACACGATGGGAACAAACGAAATCTCACCGGTCCGCAGGGACACAGGCGCGTCGCTGCCAACGCGAGAGAAAGACGCAGGATGCACGGACTAAACCGAGCCTTTGACAAACTGAGGAGCGTCATTCCCTCCTTAGACAACGAGAAGAAACTCTCCAAGTACGACACCCTTCAGATGGCGCAGATTTACATCACAGAGCTGTCCGAGCTGTTGGAGGGTGTTGTGCAGTCGGGGTGCAGAGGTTTCGGGATACAGAGGGAGGGATGCAGCCCACCCGGTGCTCATGGTCACCATGGTCAGAGGAGTTCACCTGCTTGCGCAATGGACGCAACTTCCACTAAGTTTGTTGCGGAGAAAAACGATGCAACATCATCTAACGCCAGCGACGGGGAATCGTCGCATTTCAGTGACACTGAAGAGGGACAGACTGGACACCGATGGCTGTAGTGGCCTGACACAGACTGTCACTAAAACGATTGTTTATTATCATTTATTTTAGTTGACACTAAGAACCTGTGGACTAAGTTCATCTACAAAATGTATAAATGTTTACAAAATGTACAAAACAGTGAAAGAAATAAGAGCAGTTTGTACATGCCCTTTAGTTGCACTTTATTAGTAGATTGTTGGCTTACAATGTACGTGAGTGAAACACTCCCAGTATTTATCTGTGATTTTTAATAATCTCAAAACTTAATAAACACGTTTTAATATATTTCTTTTGTTCTTTTGGACTATTTAAATGCATATACTGTATAACTTCTAAAATACATAAACCCACTTTCCCAACATAGACATACCTTTCAAAGAAACTGCACAATAATTTACATAAGAAATCATTAGTTGCCTTTATTTAAACTTCATCTTTATTTCATCTTCATCATGTGCAACTGACTAACTGAGGGGAGCGGCACAAACATATAACAACAGCCCTTTACATTTATGCAACACAACTGTAGATACATAAAAAGTAACCAGTTGTCTGTTTGTCTGTCGACTCTAAATAATCAAAACTTCCTGGAAGGAACTGCAGGTGGAATTTCGGATGGATCTTTGAACCGGATGTTAGTAATGCTGGTCTGCCCTTGATCACCAATTTCTCCAGTATTCCTGTTCTTAAGCTTAGCTGCGAAATTCACTTTGCTGTATAAAGCTTCAACATTGGTTTGATCTGGTTTAGCAGCTGTCCAGTTATTGTAGGGATTGTCCTCAATGTTGTTCTCGGAAGGTTTTTGTAATGAATTCCACTCTTTATCTTTGCTCACCCCTGTGTCATTTTTGTTGTGAACTCTTAAGTGTGATGGTACGCTAGGGGTGGTTTTTGGGAGACTGATCTGTGATCTTGCCTTTGGTTGCAGTACTATGCTAGCGTACACAACATCATCAGGGCTTCTTAGAGGGCTTTTGAGAGATGCAGGATTTGGTGTGATGTTCTTGCGCTGTACTGCCAGACGAGGGGGCGGTGGAGGGGCCTGAGGGAGAGGGTGGGATTGTACCCACAGTTTTTTGGCGTCGTTGTGCGTGAGAGGCTCTTCGGTAACCTTGTTTATCGGTTTGCTGTGTTTTTGAATAACCGGTGGATAAAACTCTTTCTCCTTAAAGCTGATTGGTGGATTCTTTTTTAACCTGGGTTTGTCCCTAGATCTGTCCTTAGGCTGATCTTGTATTTTGGGTTTAGGTGAGGTGGGCGGAGGTAGAGAACGAGGAGGGGAGGACGCCCGCAGATCCTGAATGACCAGACTCTGGTGCATCAGAGCTTCCTCAATGGCTTTGTGAATCTGCCTTCCAGGTTTGCACTGAAATGGCAGACGTGGTCGTTCCTGCTTGATGTTGATTGGTGGAGGCTTGTTCACTTTAGATCTGTCCTGTGTTTTGCTTTCAAGCGAGGCAGGCTGGGATGGTAACTCTTGCGGAAGAGCGGTGGCTTTCGCTAGCAGTTCCTGGATACTCTGGTGCATGATGGCTTCTTCAATGGCTCTGTGTATTTGCGAACCCTGACTGGACAAAAATATGAATTGACCTTCCCCTGTTTGACAGCGACGACCTGCCTCGATCATAATCCCTCCCTGCGAAGACAAAAAGAATGAATGTTATGCATAATTCATTTAATATGAGCCAGAATGTTATATTTGAATGTCCTTATTCAAGCACCTTGACTTGGCCAAATTTCCTGAGAAATCTATAGGGCCAATCTTGGATGGCCTGTCCAGTCTGGAGATCCAGCAGGCAAACAGCCTCTATCCCAGCAGAGAGCAGGTATGTCCCAGACATTCGGCATCTCTGAGAGGCATCTGTGCTCTGTATCCGTACCTGGAACTGGCCTGGGGAGGATTTAACAAACATGTTGGACAAATGTCTCTCTGGACTGACCTTAGACAACCAGTTTAATTATTAATATTATTTCAATTATTAAGCAAGAACTTAGAAACAGAATTACTAAAATAAGAAAATCCTGACCTTTGAAAAAACATTTTTATATACATTTTACTCATTTTTTCCCACATTCTGTCTAATGACACACAGGTTTATAATTCTCAAGTCGATATAACTGTCTGATAAAAATATGAATATACAAAAAATAAAATGCAAATTTCCACTGGAATTTCCCAACTCTTGCTCTGCTTTTCTTACAAGCAATTTTTGTTATAAGTTTATCTGTGAGTTTTTAGAAGAGCTAAATATATATTCTAATATATAGCTCTTCTTATATATATATAGAAGAGCTATATATATTATATTGTATAATATATATTGTAAAATATATATTTAGCTAAATATATATTATTGCCTTAGCACATATTCTCTTACTCAACACCAACAAAATTTTGCAACACCTATTTTGACAGAAGATAACAGAAGATAAAGGTTATCCGTGTCAAGATCAGTTTCTGTTAGTTCTGAAATGTATTTTAAGAATCGTGTTAAAAAAAGTCTCACCTACACCCCAGGTGGAATACAGTTCATTGTCAGGCAGCTGTATGCATTTATCTCTCGAAGATTTCTTGGTGCCATCATCTCTGCTGCTCTTCTGAAAACATAAGACAGTTGATAACAGTGAAGCTTAGCTTAGCAATTCCTCTTTATTTTGCCTGTTGTATTCGAAGATTAAAACACGCCCTTCTGCAAATTCGGAGGTGCTTATCAGTGCTTCCTCTGTTAAAGCGAACCTTAAAAACCGAAATGTGTCAAAGGTTAAATTAAATTAACAAACATGTTCCCATCTAATTACAATTCCAATGTTTTGTGGAGATCTTTTTGCTTGGCCGGTGCTTTCTTCCCAAGTTTAGGTCTTTATTTGTTTGACAGGAATGAGAATGTTCTACTTTACCTGAAATGCCAGCCTGCACAGAACGGAAATCCAGTCTTCATGGGTGGGAGCAGAAATGGTGAATGTACAGGTGGTGGTGTTTAAAAAAAAGGCGGAGTAATTTGTGGGGCAGCTTTCCCCAGGAGCTGGGGTGATGCTCAGACAGTCTGAAAGGCGAATCACACGTTTGTCCATCTTCTTGGGCCCGGTGGGCTTCCAACCTTCACGCAGGTCGTACAACTCAATCCGACCAGCTCCCATAGCGCTGGGCTCAAAGACCACCAACCACATTTTCCGCCATGTTTTCTACAGGAATAAAAGAGTTGGAATAAAAGGAAGCTGTTATAATTAAAGCAGAGAAAATGAATTATTTTGTACCATAATTGGAAAGAGTTTAACATCAAACCTCCATTGGGATGGTTAGTTAGATATTTAGCAGAAAATGCTAGAGGGGGTAAAATTCTGATACTTGCTGTAGATTTATCTCCCATGCAGGATTCATGGCCATTAAACGCTTAAAAACGGAAGAACCTGAGGTGATTCACCAACCACCATTTTCCCTCTTATATTAATTATGAAGATGTTTGACCACCTATAAATCTCAAGGCAGGATATAAATAATTGAGGTGTTCTTTGATACTGTTGTAACGTAAAGCTTATAATGATCAACAGTCTGTTTAGATCCTCCTTATAGCTGCATGTCAATCATTTCACAAAAACACATCACTACTCATTTGTAAATTTCACATATAATGACTTCATTTAAAACAATAAAGGTAGCAACATAATGCAGAAGAAACTATGTACAAACACTTTAGTGATAAGATTATTAAAACCATCATTTTCCATGTTATTAACATTGATAAGTTATTAACATTACAGAACTCACCTTCCCAAATTTAACTCCTTGTAATAAAAGTGGTCCCTCTTTAGTAATGACATCCATTGTGCTTTATTTTTACAATAGACTGTAATAGTTCCTCTATTTCTGAAAGTGAAAAGAGAACTGAAGAGATACAGATCGTGGAGTGAGGTCAGATACACGTTAAACCATTTCCGTCAAGCCGTGAGCTGTAGAAAGCGTCCCAATGGTCTCCTATATCAATCGCTCAAGCTTTTGATATACAGAGATGTAAAAATGTCACCTGAAATTTAATATTAGACTTCAGTTTTTATAGTAGTTTCAATCATAAAACACAAGATGCATAAAATTGACGCTTATTTATTTACAGGGGATATGTGACAAAACTATCATCAAAACGTTTGCAAGAAACACTAAAACACATTAAATGTTTCTTCATAATAAACAAAAAAACACCAGTATGACGCAATACCTCATACTACAACCTCTAACATTTACACATCTGTCGTTTGTATTTGCATTTATAAAGCAGTATTTCTGACTGCATTTGGTGATGACAAAAACATCATGTCTGTTCCCATGACAATTTCACTGACAGTTTTAAGAATATCGCATTTTGTACAGAATAATGACAGTGGAAGAGGGCGGAGAAACGGACGTCATTAGAAGTCCATGGAGCTGTTGGCCAAGTAGTCTTTGCGGCCGATGTTGGTGACCTGTTTCGTCTGCATGGCCTCCAACTTGGGACAGTCTGTGATCCTGTGACCCAAACCACCGCAGAAGGTACAGCCTCTCTCTCCTGACATGGGAACAACAAACGTTAATCTAACGTTTAAAACACGGCACCGCCCAAAACCGTGCAGATGTTGCACTGTAGAGCGAGTGGATAATTGGATGGATATGTTTATGTCGCACGTACCTCCGATATCCAGCATGGTCTCATCACCCGTCTGTAGAACCTGCAGAACAGGTGGAACCTTCTGCTTGGCTTCCACCAGCAGAGCCTTCAGATCCATTAACACAGACTCGTCTGTGGAGAAACCAGAGCTTTAATTACACCTTTATACACTGCAGTTATATATATAGTTATATGCTGTGTGCATCTACTATAAACTGTATAACAGTTTTATTTTGGAGAGAAACTTTGAAAAATACTTACCACATCCTTTGTTAATAAATGTAGTGGCTATTCCGGTCTTTCCTGATCGGCCTGTTCTGCCTATTCTGTGGACTGAGGAACAACATAAATACGATATTTGTGAAAACTTGTGATGTCTTCAAATAGTGGTCCTGAAAACTATTTAGACACAAAGCTGTGCTTAAAAATGTTTTACCACAGCTATAGCTTATGTTGTCTTACAGACATGTTCTGTTAGGTCTGATAACCAGACACGGATATCTACACACTCACCGTAGTTCTCAATCTCCTCCGGCATGTCGTAATTAACCACGTGTTGGATGGCTGGGAAATCAAGACCCTTTGAAGCAACATCTGTAGCTACCAAAACATCTTTCTTTCCCTCTTTAAATGCCTCGATGGCTTTCGTTCGCTCTTCCTGGTCTGAAAAACATACATGAGGTTACATAGCATATACATAGCATCTTCATAACATAACACTGCAAAACGGTTTAATCAGAGCAACACCGCAGGACAAACTGATGGGCTTTGCTCTACAAGCAGATTGAGATGAATGAGGTCATACCTTTTCCTCCATGTATAGCCACGGCCTCCACACCTTTAAGCAGTAGATACTCATGTATGGCGTCCACATCGGCTTTCTTCTCAGCAAATATTAAAACCTGTCGACATGAAAACCGTAAGCAATGCGGCCTTTTAAAAAAAGATTACCATGTGACTCCATCAAAATGAAAAGTTTACGTACTGGCGGTGGAGTTTTCTGCAGACACTCCAGCAGATAAACCATTTTGGCCTCTTCTTTCACATACTCCACTTCCTGAAAAGTGTAAACGAAATCTAAATAAAGACACGCTTTATATGACCATCACATGAACCAGTATATATAAGCAGTAATACAGCTGTGCTTTATTGTGACTATAGGAACATCTAAAGGGGCTGCAGGTATCTTTAAACTATCTTACCTGGATGACATCCAAGCTTGCAGCTCCAGCTCGGCCCACATTAATAGTGATCGGCTTAACCAAAGCGCTTTTGGCAAAGTTCTGGATCTTCTTGGGCATGGTGGCGCTGAAGAGCAGCGTTTGCCTCTGACCCTAAATGGCGAGACTGTAACGGTGAGGAAAGATCTCCCACATCTTCTCAGAACTTCTGATCCAATGTATATCGTAACAGAATCCAAAGACGGGAAGCAAAAATAACCTTGAAGTAGGAGAAGATGGTCCTGATGTCCTCCTCAAAACCCATATCGATCATCCTGTCCGCCTCATCCAGGGCCAGATAACGGCAGATGTCCAGACTCACCATCTTCTTGTTCAGAAGATCCATCAGTCTGCCAGGGGTGGCCACCATCATGTGTACCCCACTGTAGTGACACAGTCACAGGCATGAGAGAGCTAAACATACACTCCATAACCAAACACAAACCTATTTACCCCACTGACTTACTGTTTGACCACTTCCATCTGTTCTTTAACAGACATGCCCCCAATACACAAAGCACAACGCAGCTGAGGTGCTCCTTCATCCTCCAGCAGCTTACAGTAGTATTCAATGATACTATGAGTCTGTCTCGCCAGCTCCCTCTACAGGCACAATGAGAAATAAACCATCAATTACCAAAGTGTGGTTAGCAGTGCATTGTGGGTAACGGAGCAAATATATTTGAACTGTATAAATGACACTCTCATGTATTGATGATCCAGGATCTGTGTGAGAGAGAGGGCTTACAGAGGGGCAGATGATGAGGCCGTAGGGTCCCTCTCTCTTACAGAAGGGCAATCGTTTCTCCTGCTCTAGACAGAACATGATGATGGGCAACGTGAACACGAGGGTCTTTCCTGAGCCGGTGAAGGCGATACCAATCATGTCTCTGCCTGAGAGACTAGACAGAGAAAACAGTAACAAATATTATTTAAATTATGCATATAAATGCAGTAGCTGATTTTGGACAAAACGCCAAAATCAAACCCCCCCTGGTACCGCGTGACAACAACTAAAAATTCCAGCGAGTAAAACTAACTTACATGGTCGGTATTCCCTGAATCTGAATGGGTGTCGGATGAACGATTCCTTTCTTCTTTAAGCCTTTCAGAATGGCTGCAACGACCATTAGAAACAAGGCATTAGCGTGAAGCTACGAGCGAAGCGACAAACGTTAAACAGGTGGGATGGATTTTACCCTGAGGAAACTTCATCTCTCTGAAGCTCTTAATGGGAGGCGGAATTCCTTCACCTTCCACGAGAATGTGGTACTTCTTCCGGACTCTCTCGTGCCGCGCGGTCGGCATGCCGAGGATGTAACGTGGTGCGTTCCAGCTAAAAAATAAATGATGAGTTCTTGTTTTTACCGAACACAGAAACAAATAAGAGCTCTGGAGAATAAAAGTCACTCACCTTGTTTTTATTGGGTCTTCGTATGTGATTCCTTTGGCCATTTCCTTCACAGACATCAAAGCTGATAATGGCATTAAAAAATACAGGATTATAACAACAACACAACACTCCTTATTAAATATAAGCAAAAGCAGAATTATTGGTGAATGATTCTGTGCTCGCTTACCTCTGCCTTCAGCCACACTCTCCAGAATCTTCTCTTCTTCTTTCAACTGCTTCTCCTTAGCAGACTCCTTACGGGCTACAATTGTTAATGTACATACAGAGGATTCATAAATAACAGGGGTAGTTAAGACAAGAGTGAAAATAGAATCAGACAAAACGCATGCTAAAATCGAACCTAGATCTTCATATTAGCACCATGGCTCAACAAGCACATATACTGAGATTGTTCTCTTCATCATTACTGTGCAAACAAAAAATATAATGGTCTACATTATAACTGTAACGCAGATCATAAAAACCTTCAGCCTTTTCCTTCAGGTGCTGGTGTTGGTCCAGCAGACTGACGTTGGATCTTGGGCCAAGACCCTCATCTTCATCTTTCTGCTCCCCCCCACTGTCTTTCTGTTCCTCCTCTGTGAGCCCTTTTCCCCGCAGACGCATCATCTTCTGAAGCTGTCGGTTACATCACACAGTTAGCTGTCTTCATATCAAGGAAAACGCTTATTATTGTTATGCCATTAATTAAACAGCAAACTTCAGGAAGACAATGAGTTAGTCCAGAACAAACATGCAACATTAAACAATGGAAACAAAAAACAACTTGTTTGTAAATAGAGAAACTTGTTTATAAATAGAGAAACTTGTTTATAAATAGAGAAACTTGTTTATAAATAGAGAAACTTGTTTATAAATAGAGAAACTTGTTTATATAAAGAGAAACTTGTTTATATAAAGAGAAACTTGTTTATATAAAGAGAAACTTGTCTATAAAGAGACACTTGTCTATAAAGAGACACTTGCTTGTAAATAGAGAAACTTGCTTGTAAATAGCAAATAGAGAAATTTTAGGAGATGGATTACTTACCACCTGCTGTTTTCTGATCTTGACTGGAACATAAGGTACATAGTCCTCGTCTTCAGACCTCTCTGACCCTGACTTCTCCTCTGTATAGTTTCTCTAAGAATTAGAGTGAATCGGGTGAAATATCAGTATAGTTTAGCATTTAACACACGTATCAATGGACTTGTGTCGAAAACAAGGTGCGTTCGTCTGTAAAAGCACAACCATGTTATGTTTATAAAGGAAATGGTTTGAATTGTGCCACATAAGTACATTTGTTGAAAAATGTACTTTGTTTGCTAAATTTCTACATATACTATTAACACGACACTTAATGTAACAAAATATACATATTACGAATAAATAAATATTGAATCACACTTTAAATAAAGTCAATGTGCCATAATAAAATGGGTTCACTGCATTCTTCGTGTATTTATTTATAAACTCACCTTTTTGGGCCGGTTTTCTACGTCCATGGTGGCCGAGTGAACTAAACGTTTAGACTGTAATTTAAACGTAATATTTAGTATAAAAATATGACAATAAATGGTGCGTATGATGCACGACGGCTCTGTTTACAGAAGCTTATCACGCTGCGTGAAGCGCCATAGCGGAAGCGTGACGTGCACGTTACGTAACACTACGGCGACTCAGAGGGGACGTGATTAAACGAAACGCGAACTCCAGTTAAAAGCAATTTAACGTTTAGGAACAAACCATTTGTCCAAGTTTTAATAATAAAAATGCACGTTTAAAAAGGAAACAAAACACTGTTTTTTTTTTCAAAACGGTCATGTTTTAATCTTTCCTCATGAAAGATTTTCACAGTATCAAAAGTGAATAATTATAATTATAATAATAAAAAACAAAATAAAACAGAAAGCCAACATACACTTGGCCAATAATGGTATAGTATAAATCTACATTCCAATGTGTAAGATAATGTTTCTAGTTTAATACAACCTGGATAAAGTCAGATGTCGAAAAAAACAAGTAGACAAAAGCTCAAACAGGTTTAAAAAGGATCGTTTCCATCTTAATCCTTTCAAGGAAATGTATTGTCAATAACAGACCCGGACCCTAATTTCCAACATCATTATTAAAGTTTACATTTTTACCAGAAGGGCTGAATGTCAGTAACACAACATGTAAAACAAACATAAAGCAGACATACAGAGTGATGTTAAGCACAAGAAGTTCTTGTACCACTCTAAGGAATCTTAAAGCCCCCAAAATCATAAAGAAACTTTCATGATTGCAAATGTAACAGAGGCATTGATGGGGTGGGAAAATGAAACGGGTCTGAACTTGTTACACACCAGTAACTCAAACTACACACAGAACCTGTAAATGCCCGTATGTGTAAAATTAGGTCTGATACCATCATGCAGCCAAAATACAAACTGAATACAAGCTGAAACTACAACAACGCTTTGAGAACGTGGCACAGCAGGAATGTTACCCTAAGATTCCAGTTGGGAATTAGGGAATTTTACCAACAGTCAGAAAAGCAATCCATACAAAGTGAAAAACATGGGAGATTAGTAGTAGCCTAAACTTGTCCGTTTTATACGTCATGCAAGGACAACTGCAGCTTATCTGCTCCTCAGATTTCGTTTAGAAAAGTGACACAGTCAACAAATGCAGGTCTTTAAAATCAGTTCGGTTTAGTGTTCTTTTCTTTTTTAAAAGGTCTCAAATAAGATTAAACAGATTTTATTCACAGGCCAAGTATGATTATGCTATAATGGACAATATAGTCCATGTGCACAATTCACTTTATGTGCATCTACGCTGTCACAGGTGCAAATAAACCGCAGAACTCTTACAAAGTCAACTGTGAATTCACATAAAGGTGTAGCATCATTTATCCGGATCTGTGAGGTTCACAAAGACGACTGATAGTCCTAAACTAAAACACAACAGTGAACACAACAGTCTTTGCTGCCTTTTACCTCCAATATAAATATCAGACATGATACAGCAATTTGAATTTGTTAAAAAACTTTTTTGCATCTAAGACTACAGTATATTTGCAGGATGAGTGGCGTATGACTTTAACTGGATTATTAAATCATAGTACCTTGGAAAATACATGAGCAGCTTTTAAAAGGGTTGGTAGGTCAAAACAAAAACATTTTTATTGTAAAACAACTGTTTACACACTACATAGAAAGCAAATAGATGAATTGGAGCAGTACCCAAATGTGTTTCAGAGAGTTGTGGGATAAGATGCAGATTTGAGGACTGAGGTCAGGACGTTGTGTCACTAACAACACGTAAAATAAAAGCGTGATGATTGGTGGTCAGTATTGGGGTCCCGTGGCTTGAAGGCTTGAAGGGCTGTGAGTGGGAACAACCTTTGAGTGTTAAGAAGAATAACCAAAGGCCAAACTGGTTTTCAGTCTTGTTGGAAGGGAGGGGGGGTGTCTGTTTACCATCACCCATCTGTTATTGAGCTGCATTTGAGGGCATCTTTTTGAGGCTGAAATTGGACCAGTTCACAGCCACCTTCTGTCGGGTTTGTTTAGCAGAGTCAAGGCAAAACCTAAGAAAATGGAAATATTCAGTCAGAATAAAGCCACAAAATACATTCACTAAATCTGAGGCATTTGTCTGAGTAAAAAACTGTGACTGAGCTTTACCTCTTAAAATATTCTACCTCACGATCGATCTCATCCATTTCCGTTGGGTCGAGGTCTTTGGGAAGGAACACGTCATCTATCACATACAAACAAATATTGTCAAGATAAAAATCATGGATTACAACCAACAAGACATCAAACTGCTAGCAGCTAGTTTGCTAACTTACCAATTGCAGTATTTGACTTTTCCATTTTGTTTTTGTTCTTATTTTTAGTCTTTCCTTTAGGCTGCTGTGTTTGCTGCTGTGAGGCAGGAGGGTTTGAAGTGATTTTAGTGTCTAAATCTGTGGTACCCCGTGTGTCTAAGATGTCGTTCTTCCCCCTTTGTGTGTTGGACCCTGTGTTATGGTGACCATTTGAGGCTCCATTGGAGGACTGTTTGCACGCTTTTCCCTCTTCTGCTCTTTTGTTTCCTGTCTTTAGTGACTCTGCTTGTTGCTGAGTCTGGTGGTTCTGTTTCAATCCACCCTTCGGCCTCTTGTCCGCCTCAGCTGCCCTCGTTTCTTGCGCTTTTTGCGTTTCACATGCAGTCCTTAAAGGTTTCGCTTCGGGCAGCTGCTCTGAAATCAACTGGTCCTGTTGTCTCTGATTCTGCTGTTTCTTAGACTTCTTTGTCTTAGATCCAGCTACGGTTGAGGTCTTTGTTTCAGGGACATCATCCTTGGCTGCAGAAGCCGGGCCAGGCTCAGTGGACTCAGAACCAGTGGTCGGACATCTCTCCGGGGATCGAACACGGATGAGCTTGGATAGGCTTGGTGTGGAGTGGAGCCGTTGGATGTCTTTGGCTGCAGTGGAGGTATCATCCCAGCCATTGACCATATCCAAATCTCTCTTGAAGTTCCTCAGAGAGAGCGGTGCAAGGTCCAAGTCTATCTGCTGCAGGTCCGAAGACCCATTGAGATGAGACAACAGGTGGTTTCCTTCCAACGTGGCCGCCTTCTTAGGGAAGTCATTAACATCCAGGTTGAGGTCGTACATGCTGAAGGAGGCACGGATGGAGTCTTTTATGGTGTTTTTGATCTCCTCCAGACGGCTGGTCAGAAAGCTGTTGACCCTCTCCAGCTCCAGCTGAGGCCACTCCAGCAATCTGTTCGCCTCCCCTTCCGGAGTTGAATCTTCTACGAGGTCGGGAGAAGACGCAGAACGGGGTTCACAGCTGGCTAGCTCAATGCCCTGAAGAGCCCTCTCCTTCTCCTAATGAAGACCAGCAGAAACCAGATCAAAATCAGACTGTTTAGAGTAACACAGATGGGTAAATGCTGACAAGAGTGTGACAGGTTGACTTCAATCTAAGCTATTTCTAGAAATCAAACCAGACAGAGTTTCAAACAGTACAAGCTGTATACAGGAGCTCAGATCACAAATCTGTCACAGCACAACAAAGCTCAGCATCTCAGTTAATAAAAAAAGGTGAATTTCTGAAGCACATTTTTCTGAATCTGTAATTCAATTCAAAATAAATAAACCACCTTTCACACCTGAACACTGGACACAGGTACTATTACAAAAACAGAAATCATGCCACATGCTGCCACATGCTGCCATAACTTACAAGGAATTCAATATTTAATGAAGATGTTGTGTTTCAGTCATGCAACCTTTATGCAACCTTAAGACAATTTTTTTTGCCCTTTTGTCACTGCTTATTAACACAGGGCCACAGCTCAGCGCTAGCTGGGTAAATTGTAATTAATTAATGACCTGTACTCATGTGCCATCATTCAAACCAATGTCAAACCAGGACTGGCTTGGTTGGGAATTCAATGGTAGCATATCACTCTCACGATGGGTGCAGTATGCAGTATGCATACTTTAAATGTTTTGTAAAAACATCTGCCAAACACCTAAATATAAATGCATAACTAATTAAAATTCTTATAACAACATGAACCAGAAAAACAAGACACAAAATGGACCTTTTTCTTCTGTTTGTGACGGGCCCGTTTGGCTGCCTTGGCGCTGTTGACGGGTTTGGGTTCTGTGCTGTTGATGAAGTCCAGAAGCTCATCCACGTCTCGATGATCTATGGCACTCGGCACTGCCAGGTCCAGATCCTGTCTCTGAGGAAGCTCCTCTTTACGCCGGGTCAATCTGGACCGAAGCTTCTCCCTGATCTCAGCATAGTTCCGACTTGTGGGCGCGGCCGGGGGCTGAGGAACCGAAGAAGAACAATGTTTGAGAAACAGTCCCAAGCTTACAGATAGATACAACCAGAGAAGCACTAAGAAAATTGTACCGCGTTATGTCCGAAGAACTCGCAGTAGCAACAGTCACAGTATTTCCCATCCTTCTGATTGGTCGAGGAGGACGCGCAGGAGCTACGTTCGGAGCTGCTGTCCTCATCGTCTCCGTCTTCGAGCTCACAGGGCGGGGCGTGACACAACGACCCATTGGGCAACTTCTGCCCTTTGCACGCCTGGTCCCTGCTCACACAGAACATCACAAACAACGTTTGTATAGTTGTTCTGAAGTTTAAAGTAACAAACCAAAACCAGTGACTGGTGCACATCCACATTATGAAGCGTAAATAATGCTCACCTGCACACCCCGGGTGTCGGATGTCCAGCATTGGGTGAAGCTACAGAGCTGCCATTACTGTGTCCGTTGCAGGGGTGACTGCAGCCGATGAGCGAGTTGCTGAGCTTGCCGTGTTGAGTGTTAACAGTAGGAATGTGAGAGTTCTTGCAGGCGCTGGGTTTGTGGAGGGTCACCGGACTTTCGGGCCCATTTGAGTGCTTGGGAGCATGAATGTTCGGTACCAACGGAGAAAAGGGAGCGTGTGACGCCAACCCCGAGCTAGCGGAGTTGATGTGAGAGTGCTGACTGGAGTTCTGCTTGGGGGGCAACGGTGAGGAATGCTGGGAGGAGAGACCTGTGGGACTGTTGGGGGGAACGGACAGGTCAGACCCTTGGTGGTGGTCATTTGGGTGAAAAGCTTCACCTGTAGAAAAACAAACACAACGTAGTTCTTGATTTTTCTATGACAGGTGGTTTGAAGGGGACATTGGATAAGAGATCTTTGAATAAGACCACCTTTAGTTTCTTTTTTGTAAGGAAATAAACATTAACTAATTCTGGAAACATGTTGTTTGAACATTTAGGTTCATAGACATGGTGTGGGTTTAAAGCCATGTGTCTCACTTTCATTAATTTATTCAGTGCAACATGAACAAACCAAATGTGTGATGTGTAACACATTGTGTATGCTAATGTTAAAGCTACAGCACATGGCCGTATTCTCACAGCTGACACCACCAACTTTCTAGCCAATATACACTTCTGGACCTCTAAAATTAAAACCAAGCAATCTTCTCACAATCTTCTGATGCTTCTATAAGCTGACGTTGCATTTGAACAAGTCTTAACAAAGTAAAAAAAGATCTTATATTGTTCTCTCACCTGGAGGAGTTGGTCGTCGACACATTGTCTTGAAGTGCTTGGGATTGGTCTTACATAGCTCAGAGGATGCAGTCAGTGTCCCAGGAGATGTCGAATTGGAATTCTGGGATGCAGGATGACTGTAGGGACAGACTTTGGTCCCGAACGTTTTGGCAGCCTTCCCGGGAGCGTCATGAGGTGACCTCTTCTCGTGGCAAGATGCTCCCAAACTTCCAACTAGCAGAGTGAGAAATGTTTTATTTTTACAGCCAAATTTTGTTTAAACACTCAGACATCCCTAACCAACCCAGAACAACTAACTTATGAGAATAACAGGTGGTAGATAAACTACAGTCAGCTGGTTATACAGTCTGTGGGTTACGGTCTTAAAAACACAGCCAGTAAAAAAATAATAAATGGACAAAAATACTGACGTCTCCTACATTATTTTATGTAATAATAAACACTGACTGATTTGAGACATAACAAGCACGCCTATATAAGAAACTGCCTGTAACAAGAATATAGATGAGCGACCATATACAGCCATAATAAACCACTGACTGACCAATCACAATCAAGCATTCCAGACTATAGTGTAATGGAATAAAACAGCTAGCAGACTTCTGTACCATGTGACAGTGAAGGTGTGCTGTGGGCACAGTGGGACCCCCCGTTAGCATGTGCCGAGTTCCACAAGCCAGACAGTTTGCGTGCCGACAGGAAGGAGCTGGGGTCCCAATCCACAGAGCTGTGCTCTGGAAAACCATTCCCACAGTTCTGAGACTTACACGAGGAAGAGTGAGAAAGCGGTACCTGGAAAACACAAATCCATATTTTTGGAAAACAATCACATTGTGAACCTGAAGGTGTGAATGTTGACCAAGACTATTGGAAAGAGGAACATTATAAAACACAACAGGTGTTTTGTTTGTACATTAACAGTTTGCTCTGAACTCAGGCTTGCTATACTGAAATGTCTGTCAGTGTTTTGTGTGTAGTGTACACAGGATTGTCCTCAATGACAAACTGAGGTAAGCTTCAGCCACAAACAGTGTCAGTAAAACAGTGTTTTACAGACATCCAATAACCACAGACCAGACTGTCAACAAACATGAAGACATTGACCAATCAGCACTTATCCAATAACTTTTACCTCTTCACCATTATGCATGTACAGCTGCCCAAAAAGTGTGACTTAAATATCCTTTCTTTTCTACATCAAACCCAAGACATTTGCAAACACAGCACAAGCATATTCACAAATCTGTAACAACATAAATGATACACTAACAGATGCTTTCAGTTCCATAAGGAACGGCGACTCTGTGGACTCATATTTTTACAAACATTGCATGATTCCGCATGTAACACTGGCTCATGTTTACCGGAGTGGATTGTTCCTGAACCGCTCTCCTCTCCTCCTCTTCCACGCTTTTCCGGCAACTCTGACAGATCCACAGCGGTACCTCACCCAACAGAGACTGGGACAGCGAAGGTACAGCGTCAGCCAGTTTGCGACCTGGAACCTCCCTCAGCAGGGCCTGGGAAAGCGCAGGCACGGCCTCCGCCAGTTTGGACCCAGGACTGGGGAGCCCGTTTGCCTGACTTGCCCCCCAGTCTTTAAACTCTCGGTGGCACAGCAAGCAGCAGGTGTGTGAGACCTGTGAGATAAGAGGAATTACAAACATAAAGAGTGAAAAAATAAACTAATGTCAACATATAATAATGACTTATTAAACAGCCCATCTGTCCCTGATCGGCCAATCAGAGTCCTGCTACAAAAATGGACCTTTTAACCAACAAACAGAAAACGTAAAAAAACAACAATTAATAAAAACAGTCATTTAAAGCTCAATTCTTTACAAATGATCCAAAGCAAACATTTGCGTTTTAACTTTATGTAGCTGTTCAAAATTACAAGCCTCTACTACAACTTAGTAAACAATCATTCTGCAACTTATAAGAAATCTAACAACTTATAAGAAATCTAACAACTTATAAGAAATCTAACCAGCCCAAACTTAATATTGAGTGTCTGTACAACATACAACCCTTGAAAAGCTGCTATAAGCTAAAGTACATCATTTACAGTGTAACAGTGTTAGCAAGTAGGCAAATAAAGTCAGGGCAATAATATCAGAGCATTTGTGCAGTTGTCAGGGCATTTAAAGAGCCATTAGGTGCACAAACAGACAGCATTTATATATATGCACACAGTAAGACTCTCTACTGGGGTTACTGGTTGCAGGCACTGGTTTAGCCACCATGTACCCAGCAATAATTTAGTAGCCACAGCAGTAGACGACAGCAGTCGGTAGTTTTGTGCCCCTGGACCTTTCAGTTCGCTTTCCATGACCATTTAACCCAAACAACCAGCGCCACACAAGCGTTAGTGTCCCGCTCAGGGTCCATGACAGCGATTTAAAGGCAATGCATTTATTTATTTATATCGCTGCGCGGAGCTCCGCCCGCACAGAGCCATAAAGCGTCAAAATAAGCGCGAAAACACAAATATCTGCACAATTATTCCGGCTTAAAACTGATCGATAAAACAAAGCAACTCGCGAAACGGATCCGGTGGCGATACTTGACGGACGCGCGTTAGCATTAGCCACCTGACTGGTCCTGCTCGCTCCCGCGTCTCCTCCACCGCCTGCCGCTGCAGCCGCTGCCGCTCCCGCATCGCAGAGCTGCTTCGACAGGCTCTGCTGCTGCTGCGGGTGTCCCGACATTAAATCCTTGGTCCCGATGGCCTGCTGCTTGCTTTTTTTCCTCGCCATCGCTTCGGTCCGCGTTATGCCCGTCGGCCGGTTTCCAGGTTGCGTGTAAATACACAGTTTCGGTTCTGATGGGCTGCCGTGAACGATCGGTACCGTTTCTGAAGGCGAGACAACAGTGAATATGGCGGAGGACTGGCACACACACACACACACACACACACACACACACACACACACACACACACACACACAAGCCAGATACAGTCCAAACTGCAGGAATGGCAACATAGTAAACACGTGTAACTCACATAATACATACATGCATCTATGCACTGATTGTAACTCATGCACAATAAAGAATCAATGGGCTACAGTATTATTTTGTCTGTGCTTATGAGTTTGTTGAGTTCATTTGTATGTTATTTTTACAATTTATCAATATAAACATCCTACAATGTAATTAAACGTGTCACAGTAATTGTTTTACTATAGACAGTCATTTTAACCACTTATATTGTTACAACAATCAATATATTGTTTTCTGGCATAATTATTACAGGAAAAATGAATGTTAAGGAAACTAATGACACCTCAATAATTGTACATTTTCTTTTATTTTAGAGTGGAGAAAACCAATAGTTGATGATAAATAATGTTAACACATGATGGATAATGTTTTCAGTCTTGGACATTAGCAGGTACTGTAGGGTTTGGCAGTGATTAGAAAGATACACAGATTTTACAGAGTTGTACAGAGTTTTGAGTTTCCAGACACCAGCACCTGTCTTTTAAGTCTTGTAATACTCATTTCTTAAGATTAAAATGCATTAGAAATACCTGATTTTATCAGCCATTAAACAACTTCCCTCAAAGCGGTTGAAATAAACGCCCCTCCAATGACAACGTCATTTCTGATGTATTGCTTTATAAAATCAGGCCAAATTCGATTGCTCTCTTCATTTTCTGAATTGTAAACATTGTGCTTTATAACTAATGATACTTTAATCCACATAATTTCTTAAAAGCCATTCCAGAATGTTAAAAGGTTAAAAAGTCAAGTGTTTAATGATGGCACAATCCTTTCCCTACATTTTTTCCACAAAAACTTTTTTAGAAACTCTTTAAGTGCTTTAAAGACACCTTGATGTGTGAGTAAATGTTTTTTAGGCACATCTTTGTCTCATGCTGTGTGTCAGTCATGATACACATAAACAAAGGCAGTAAGGTCAGGAAAA
Organism: Yasuhikotakia modesta; assembly: GCA_036877545.1. Taxonomy (NCBI): domain Eukaryota; kingdom Metazoa; phylum Chordata; class Actinopteri; order Cypriniformes; family Botiidae; genus Yasuhikotakia; species Yasuhikotakia modesta. Next base: position 13,567 of record JBAJNP010004232.1, on the reverse strand, counting down.
CAGGGTGTCAATGGGTTACACATGTACATTGGCTTCAGATTAATGAGAGCTTTGAGGTGAACGTCACAGCAGATCCCTATAAACAAACAGTTTCGTTGTTATGCTAACACTGCCCACTGCCTCGCTTTGGTAGCACCAAGTTTTTAGCTACAGAATCCTGCAAAAAATTTATTCCCATCATATTCAGTGTTTGTTATCTCCACATCACACTTTAAAAGTCACAAATCATGTCCGTACCAAGTACCAACAGATCCATAAGCTATAAACTGGAATACTTCTGAAGAAACCGGTCATAGGCGTCGTAAATCGCTTGCCTGGGGGTCAACAAACGTGAAAATCAAATGTTAATGTACAAATTCACAGTTTACTGAAAAAAAACTATTAGTAATTATTTGTGAAATGTTTAAAACTCATCTTACCGAAACAGTCCTTGTTTGAAGAGGTAGGCACTAACGTGGCCTCCATTGAGGTAGCGAACCTCACAGCCAGGCCAGATTTCCTGTAAGCTGCGAACTCCAGTGCGAGGAACATAAGCGTCTTCCTTTGCCTGGACTATGATGATCAGACTGGGGTCTACAGGCACTGGAGGAACGATGGAGATGATCAAGCCCATTAGTTGAATGAGGATTTACCTCAAAATTCCAAACCTCAAAAAACCAACCTCACCTGAAAAATTAGCAATGTGTGTGCATTCATCCATAACTCCTTTCATGAAGCAGAGAGACTCTCTCTGCAAGGACTGCCTCCGTCCTGAACCATAAGTAATGTTCTTAGCATGTAGCATGTCCAAATGAGGCCCGCTGCTGCTCACAGCGGACAGCATCTGGTCTAGTCCATCTCTCTCGCTCCGCCCCATCAACAGGGCGGAGTCTGTGGCGTGAGCTCCAGCCCTCGGCTGAGAACATGAGGCTGAGGAGCGAACCATCATCTGGTCCCTCCCTGCTGAGTGGAGGTTCAGCAGGTCATGAGTGAGATCCAGGTCCGAGAGTCTGTCAAAGCTGCCTGGGGCATTTTTCACAAATTCCTGACCCATCCGGAAAGAGTCGGTCTGAAAGTCAAAGGCGTGTCAGTTATCAGTTGAAATTGTTGCACCGATGACATGGTGTCATGTGACAGAACAAATTGTGTGTCAGTTTCGTGGCTTTATATTCTGGAAAAAACAATTCACACAGAACGTCTATAAAACTCTCATCAAACCTACCCCACAATACTCCAGCATCCTGATGATTTCTTGCTCATACACCGTGTGTGCAGCGTACTGCTTCTCAAGCTCTCTCCAGTTCACAGCTCTGCTTAACACACCCTGTGGACAATAAGGATATACGTTTCTCTGCGAATACAATCTGTAAGTCACTTGACTGTAAGTCACTTGACTGAATGAATCACATGGGTGAACAATCTTTGTGAGTGGAAGTGACACTAGCTTTCATATCAAAATGTTATGAAGGAGCTCTGAGAACTGACAGGAATTTTAATGATTGTTTGTTAGGTTAATAGCTACAGTGAAGTTGAATAGTTAAGTGTAACTAATACTCCTTTCAAGTCCTTTTGAAAAGTTTCTACTTACAGGTTCTGAAGTCATTGTATGAGTGTAATTCTTACATAATGTCCTATTTGAAATGACTTAAACCCTTTAATTCCTTATCATGACCAATACCAAATATCTTCTAACATTTCTTTACTGACTTGCCCCCCAACTTCAAAAACTCCCACTGATTATGATGTATAATGACTTGTAATGCAATCATTTCAATGTGACTTACAGCAGCATTAATGCAATACACTAATATGTTTATGTCACAGTTAAACTCAGTAGAAGAAACATTGAAACCTTACTGTTGTAAAAACACTCGAGGCTGTAGTCCAGGACAAACAAGGTATCAGTGGAATTGGTTTAGGCCAGTTAGTTACAGCTAAAGATGCCATCTAGGACGTAAACAGGCAAGTAAATCAATAAAACGTTTCAGCTTCACATATACAGCAGGTTATTATGAACACAATGACCTGTAAACAACACAAACATTACACTCAAGCTGGACCTACATGTCCTCCCATTGAGATGCCAGTCATGCCCAAAGGCCAGAATCCCTCTTTCTCCAGCCAGTGCAACAGAACCGCAGATTCCAGAATCAGAGCTCCGCCCATCACAAACAGGTCCGATACGTTCTTCAGACTTGAGCGTCTAAATAAAACCGCAGATCACACACTGTAAACACGTCTCATTGCTTTGTTCATGCTGTGTCAAAATGACTGTAATTATGAGATGATAACTCATTGAAGCCGTTCAGAAGTTATTTGTTTCTATGGCAACACTGAAACGGATCCATCAAAGGTTTTGTTGTTGAACAGCAAGATATTTTAGCACTAAATAATTAATTTACTTCTATATGTTCCTCCTAAATGTTTCATATATGGTTCTAACAAAATTACACCATTTTTGTGTTTTAGAAGAAAGCAATGTGATTTACAGCACAAGGGTTAATATCTAGTACCACCACACAACTTTACACAAAACTTTTTGTACATAACCTCTGAGGCCACTGCATTTTGGTTTCTTTAAGATGACATTGCAATCGCCAGTCAAAGTTTCGATAACTTGTAATTACAGTAATTCCAACATGACTCTATTGTGCCATTGTATCACAAGACAAAAATAACTTTCGCAATAGCTTCTGAAAGTTAACACATACTTTAACTAGAAGTTCTGAAATTCATTTTACTTGTATTATTCTTAAAACTACAGCAAGATTAGATAAACACTCACAATTGGTCTTTAGGTTTCCTGTATCCATGTGGAGCTCAGAGTCAAGGAAGTGTCAGATGATCGGTAAGGGTTGAATTACCTCAACACGTCATGCTAACACACCTGCAGCTTAGCATTGGTAAGGATATAATACGGATTTTCCAACAGAAGGGAAGCCATCCCTGATTCTTTCACCATGGGTCTGGCCATAAGCGTTCTTCTCCTCCAGAAAAACTAGAAAACATGCATCAAACATTCAAACAACGTTGGCCACAACATTGGCCGAGAGGTGAGATGGTCTACATTCTGGCTCACTCACATGGTCTCCTGTTCCTGCCAAGTGGATACAGACTGGCCTGTGCTTCTTCCATTGTTTGGGTACAATGAACTGGAACCTACAATACATAATAATATCATAATAAGATCATCCAAGCCTCCGTTTGAAAGTGATTTGCATGTAAGTTACACATAAGCCACAGCAATCCTCTGAATTTGCATTAGGCGTTTGTGGGTGACTGGCTCGGTTACCGGGCTTTGATGGACTCTGTTGGCAGGACACCAGGGACAAAGTGCTCCAGCGGTGATATGAAATAACCGTTGTGAATTTTACAATCAGTTTCATCTTCTACCTACAGAAGCCGTGAAAACATGTGATGACTAAATTATTCTATAATTTACATCCACTGATGTTTATTAGACACACACACATCCATATTATCTATACACATATATATAAAGGATAGATATTAATTTAACATTCATTATTCATGTTTATGAATATTTAAGGTTATTAAATATGAATCTACTGTAGTTTTAGGTAATTATAAGCATTTAACAAATAAGCATTTGACAAAAGCATTATAAGCATTTACACAAATGTCACTTACTTTGTCAATAAAAACTGGATAATCCTTCGGAACCAGATTTTTACACCTTTCCCTGTTTCCGATGATTTTCCGGAACTCAAATATTCTGTAAAAGTCACAGATCAAATGTAAATTAAATAAGCAAATCTCACTGTGAATCAAAACCTACTGTTCATGACATTTAAACCCGTCAGTTAAGAGACGTTTTTATTGTTTGCGTAATTTACCTTTTTAGGTCTTCTGGCTTCCCCCATCCCTGGATGAAGAGTTTGGTGAGGAGAAGCCGTCTATACAGAACATCAAGCCGGCTCACACCCATCGATAATAAACATTCTTCTGCAAAGAATTAAACAAGCAGAACTTAAAAGGCAACAACTAACAAGAGTCTTAATAAGTCAATATAAGTGATCAAATGTGTGTCTCTCTTAAATGCACAAATACAGCTAAACCTGTACACACACGTTCACACACACTTTATCTGCTATAACAGTTCACCAACTACACAATGCAAAAGGCACATATGAATATGTCAGACTTTAGAGGGCGCATTTGACCTTCAATTAATAGTAACTTTCCAGTTGAAAGTTACTTTCCAGTGATCGTCCCAGCCGGATC